>CM046431.1:28909507-28977770 GCA_025506505.1 Flaveria sonorensis | reverse complement strand
TTCATAGTGTTTGTGTGCCAATCCCAGAAAAATTGCTGCCAAATTGGTCTCCGAACGAAAGTTCAACTAGTTTCGGGCGAAAATACCCTGTGAAACTAGCATCAGCGTGCCACTGCTAGGCGAAACTGCTATCGAAAATACTGGCGAAACTACTAGCGAAATACCAGCGAACTTGCCAGCGAAATTAGTGAAAATTCAGCAAATTTGTCAGCGAATTTAGTGAATTTCAACGAATTAGCCTCTTATCATTTCAAAAAATGTCTTCTTAGCAGACGTAGCTAATTTTCCATAAATCTGATAATCTAATATCAGCATAAAGTCGGTTTGACTCTTTTGCTGCCAGAAAGATGAAAGATAAAAGAAATCTGTTGATTGTTGATCGATTGCTGATGGTGGCAAGCAATCTTAAGAAGTATGATGACCAGCTGGGGAACCATGAACAAGTCACAAAACTTTTGGACTCTTCCTCCACAGTGGAGTCCACAAGTTAGATTGTTAAAGCAGGAAAGAAATTTTGCTGACTACAAACTCATTGAAGTTATCAACAAGCTGAAGTCATTTGATTTGGATATGAAAAGAGGAGAGTATAATCAATTCATGTATGGTGGTGTATCTTCAAGTGTTGAGATCAAAGAAACTAAAGAAAAAGTCAACCATGCATTGATGGCTGAGGTAGTAAACAGTGATGAGGATTCTGTTGAAGATTTTGATCCTTTTAAAGAATTCAGGTGTGACACTCAAGGTGAGAGTGTTGGTGATGTTGGTGATTGTGAAAGCCGATGTAAAGTTCAGGATGAAGGAAAGCAAGAGGAAGGTGAAGCTGAAGAAGCTAAGAAAAGAGCTACTGAGGAGGATGAATACCAAAAGAATACTCTTGTCTGTCAATGTGAAAAAGCCCTAGCTGCTGAAAAGCTAGTTATGGGACTTCCTTATGAGGTTGTTCAAGACATGTGTTCTCCTCCCTGCAAAATTCGTTTATTTGGAGTTTATAAAGCTAACAGATTATTGTTAGAAAATGAAAAAGAATTAAAACAAATAAACAAAGAACTTAAAATCAATGAGTCCAAATATTTTATCAAACTAAAAGAAGCTTTAAAAGAAAATCATTTTTAAAAAGAAATCTTTTAGAAAAGAATGTAGAGATTAATGTTTTGAGCGAACGTGTCACAGTAGCAGAATTTGAGACTAGTAAGCTTAAAATTAAACTTGATAAATGGACGATATCAGTGATGAAACATGAAGAACTATTCTCTAAGCAAAGGGGAGCTAGAATCAAAATGGGTGTGGGATGTGGTGAAACTTCATATGTTTATCCTCCTCCTAGCACTCATTGTTACTGTCCTATGCCTAAACCTCACCCATCTAATGATTTAATTGAAGCTGCAGATACTAAAAGTTTACATGTAGGTTTAAGCAGCGTTAATCATAAAGAGGTTCGAGATGAATATGATTTTCTACAGGTTTGGGACTCATCAAGCAAGGATCTGATCTGCAAAATGATAATTCCACCTCTGATGCTTCAAAACCAGTATCAGTTTTTTTAGTAACTTCTTTAACAAATTCAAGACAGGTAACATCCCTACATTTGTTCCTGTCAAGTTTGTCAAAGAAGGAACAGTTGTGAAATCATCAAGCAATCAGAACTCAACAATACAAACCAACACATCAAGAGTTATCAACCAAGATCCATTGGAAGCTGACTTGTGTATACAAGACTGGACAAGCTCTGATGATGAATCAGAGATCATTAAGTCACCTGAAGTTGTCAAGTCTCAAATGCTTCCAAAAGTTGAATCAACACCTATAGGGATCTCATCTCTAAATGCTAAAGAAATCAGCAGTTCTTCTAAATCTCAGCAGAAGCACTCACCATCTTCATCTGCTATCCATCAAGCTCACCACAAATCTACCTCCAAGTCTACCAAAGCACCAATCATACAAAAGTGTACTCAAAAGAATGTTCAGATCTCAGCTCCCAGAACATCACAATTCAAATCATAGCCCAGTTAGAAATCCACAGTGACAAAGCCTCAAAAGGTTCAATTTCCTGATATCCAAAAGAAGAAGCTTCAAGGTTTTCAACAAGCTGCAACAACCTCAAAGTAGGCTCCACCTTCTCCTACTATCCACGGGACTACAAAGAACCAAAAGCCTTTCAAGGCTTGCTTTAGATGTGGAAAAGAAGGTCATGTGCTAAAGAAGTGCCCTTAGGTTCAAAGGCAAGCTTCAAGAGGTAAAGATAACACAGGTTGCTTATCAAGTTCAAAAGGTAAAAAGCACATATCTTTGAATGGTTGGATAAAGAACAATCTATCCAAACCTTCTCATGTGAAGCCGGTTTCACATGATTCAAAGATGAAAAGGACCAATGTTTCAAATACGGGTCTTAAAAAGAAAATGATTTCCAAATTCAATTCTTTCAAATCAAAAGTAATTGAACAGAAACAAATTTGGAAAGTAAAACAAAATGAAAAAGATAAAGAAATAAATGATTTTTCAAAAGAGTGTGTGTTTAAATAGGTTACATACACTGATGAAAAAGGAACTCCTAGGACCACAATGGCCTGGGTCCCCCTCTCTAATTAATCTGTTTATGAGTAGAGGAACAATTCAGGAGGCCTATTAGTAATCTGGTTTACTGACTGAGATTGTTCCTAATTCTAATTTGAGGTGGAACAAACAGGTTATGGTTATGGTATCTCATCCACATTTTGGATTCTTATCTACCATTCACAATCACTGCATTTTTCTTGGTACTTCTTTTCTCATCTTTTTGCTAGTATAAATTGGAAGACTTTCTTTGCTAGTATAATTGATATGGGAACTAAGAACTTGATTTGGGATGATTGAGAAATGATAGCATGTCTTCTTGGTATGCTTATTTGCATGACTTGTACCTTTGTGAGAAGTGATAGTAACTGATGTAGATGTCTGTATCACTAAAAATTCTAAAATCTGAAAAAGACAGTTTGATTATATGATATGCTTGGTAGGCTCATCCTGAAAACAAAGTAAACAGTGATTCTGTAGCCTAACTAAAGCTTTAGAACTCGGTGAAAAGGATTATTCTTCTGACATTTAGGCCTGCATAAAGTTACAAGTCTCGTCAAAAAAATTGGGTTGAGAGTATCTTACTTCTGCCTTGATTACTTCTATTCCCAAATTCCCTCATCTTGTTTCTGAATTAACGCTTCTTGTTAGCTCTTCAGAATCCTTTTCGTGCTTATCTTCTCTGCTATACGGAAGCATTGACCTGGAGTGATGATCTTCTCTGTTATAAGTAAGTATAGACCTGAAGCTCTCATCAGCACGCTCAGATGATCATCTCCTCTGTTATACATAAGTATAGACCTGGAACTCTCATCATCTGTTCCTCAAATAAAGGCACAGTGTTTCTTAAATTAAGATCATTGTTGAAAACTTAAAAGAAAATCAAGCAGAGTTAATCATATTACTCAATAAGCCCTGATGATGGGATATGTTCTTTGCCGGATGTCTATGGGAACCAAATCACCTGAGCTTCTCTAACTGAATCTAAAACATGATAAAATTAGTTGCAGATCACTTGTTGAAAATGATAAGGCATGGGTTTAAATTGGACAAATATACCAACAATCATTTTTGAACTGTTTTGGCTTTCAAAAACTTAAAATTGTGATCAGAATCTGCTTCAGTGTGATCTCACTAACTTGTCGATGTTTAAATACATCCTTGTGCTTAAGTATATCTTGAGGATGTTATCTCACGATTGAATTAGTTCTTTGTAACACCCTGAATTTTATTAGAAAGAAAACGAAAAGAAAAGTATTTAGAAGGAAAAGACAATGGCTACAAAAGGAAGGGGGCAAAGTGAAAAAGTGCACAAACTTCATTATTTTAACAATAAAAAGGGTATGGCCGCCCTTAAAGCATGAATCTGCTTTTTGGGCTCTCAGCCAAAATAGGAAGAAGAAGAAGAAGTTAAGGATTTTTGAGAAGAAGAAGGGAAGAAGAAGTTGCAAAGGTGAGTTTCTTGAACTTATGTTCGGTTTCAAATGGTTTTTTGAGTTCTAGACCAAGATTCGAGGTGCTGAGTGCTTGTTTTTGTGGGTTTTTGAGGCTGAAATCGCAGGAGGGTCTCGGATTTGAAGTGTGCTACTCAAAGGCTGTTCAAGGTGAGTTTCTAGAACCCCTCTTTCTACTGATTTCCAAAGTGTTTGGGGCTATTGTGCATACCGACTAAACATTTTAAAGAGTTAACCAAATGTTTATGCTTCATTGTTCGACCGTTGTTCTATGGGTTTATGTTTTGGTGATGTTTTGTGGTTAGAATGGTTGTTTAGCATGTTTAAGTGCCTTTAGTATGTTAGATCTATGTTAGGAAGTGTTAGAATGGTGTTCAGGTGTTGATTTTAGTATAGAAAATATTTCAGAATGTTTTCATGTAACTTATCTCATGCACCTAACTGTCCTCATGCGCCCAAATAGTAGCCATGCGCCCAGAATGTTGTCCAGGCAGCCAAGTGTTGGCCATGCGCCTGAACAGTAGTTCATACGCCCAGAATGTTGTCCAGGCGGCCAAGTCTTGGCCATGCGCCTGAACAGTAGTTCATACGCCTATGTTGGCCATGCGCCCAAATAGTGCCCATGTGCCTAAGCAGGGCTCATGCGCCTGCATAGTGCTAATGCGCCCAGACTGTTTATACTTAGAATTTTTTTTCTCATGCGCCTGAAATGTTCCATGTACCTCATTTTGGACTTAGGATTTTCTAGGGGCTTTAGGAGGGTAGATGTTTGAGATAGGTCCCGTTGTGGTGTGATGGCTTATGCTTGTTGTATGCATGATGATGTGATGAGGTTGATGTGTGTGTGTGATGTGTTATCTTTCTTCGTTAAATGGTTTTCAAAACGTATGTATTATGTTATGTAATACGTTATGTATTATGATGTGAGTTTACGTGGTATGATGTGTGAATGTGCATACATAAAGTATTATGTAACAAAGTGGAAGATAATGATAATGAAAAGTGGAACGTAACAAAAGAATGAAAGCCTTGCAAGCAAATTGAAGGGAGGTGCACGACCATGTTGTCGTTAGCTCAACTGTGTGTGGTTTAGCTAACCCGAAGGATGCACACGGAGAGCCTATCCTTGAGATAGACTAGAAGGGAGTTCAATCACTGAGATTGGCTCGAAGGTAGTGCAATCATTTAGATTGGATCGAAGGGAGTTCAATCATTGAGATTGACTCGAAGGGAGTTCACTCCTTGAGATTGACTCGAAGGGGATCCTTGTAGCGTACCCTGGTACTGTCTTCGCTAGGAGACGGGGGTATTGCATGTGACAGGATCCATATGAAGGTATACGATAATAATGAATGAAAGAAGGAATGAATGAACGATGATGAATATAATAATAAATATTGTCAGTGTGTACGTATTATGTGTGATCGCGTACGATTGTGAAGGTTATGATTTAACGAAAGTAAAGTATTTTATTTATAAAACTAGAACTCACTCAGCGTCACTGACTTTTTGTATGCATAATAGTTTGCAGATATTTTGTTGATGCTGAGGAGTTGCAGGCATGGATGCATAAGCTACTAGGAGCGTTTTGAGGCTGGCATCCACATTTTGATATGATGTATTTTGAGATTTTATATGAATGGTGTATTGTAATGACATGTTTTCAATAATAAATGAAAGTTTTAAATTCCGCTGCAAAAGTAATGTATGTTTTTGAAATGTTTTTATGCAATGACGGTCTAGCTGTAAGTGTCCCGGGAATGGGTCTTACATTCTTGGTGCAAGGTGATTAAATATATAGATATATATATATAAGGTGGGGGTTTCATTTCAAATTATTTCAAGTCTTCCATATTATGCTATTAAAATGTTATTATTTACACATGCATTTCAGGGGAAATTGCACACACAGATAAACACGAGTTTATTTGTTAACTGAAATGATCAGACAGGAAGATGCGAGATTGTGGTTGTGATTGTGTTACAGATTTTTGCTTCAAATGATGGCCGATCATCAGTTGAGCAAAGTACCTGACCAGGGAACCTGTTCCTGGTCATTCTCAAAGAATGCACACGAAGAGGGGGAGCATAAAAAAAGGGGAGCCTGAAAGATGAAAAAAAAAATCTTCAATACCAGATCATCAATCTAGGGGAAGATTGAAGATCATTATATGGTTGACATATCGGTGCTGATCACGATACAAGACGTTGATAATGATAGACTAAGGGGGAGTATTGTTGGGTCTGATAAGGATAGTCTATATTATCAACACAATCAAAGTCAACAAAGGTCAACGTCACTGTCAAAGTCATTGGAAAAGGCAAACAGACACGTTCGAGGCAAAGAACCGAGACGAGACGTTGAAGATATAAATGACTAGGAGTTTATTATTAATAAATATATTTTGTGTCAACAAAATATATTTATTTATGTTTAAGTCATTTTTATGTTTTATATGTAATTTCTCTAATTGTCTAATTCTAGGGGCTTAATATGTCATTAGTGAATATTATCACTATATATAGATTAGTGACAATTAGGTTTAGGGAGCTTGAATGAGCCATTGATTGAGGGACTTTCACTTTGTAATATCTTCAACAATCAATCCAGATCAAACAAGGGTTTTATTGAATGTTCTTGAGGTGTTCATCATTGTTCATCCATATTTTTTAGTGTTTGATCTATATTTTACACAAATATCATTGATATCTGTGTTATCAGTGGGATTTGTTTGTGTTTATCAATCAAGTGCACTGTTATATCTATCAGAATGACCAACAATATACTGAGAGTTTGTATAATTGACTTTGGAGGTAGCTGGGACACTCACCTACCATTGGTTGAGTTTTTTTATAATTGTTGTCGTACAAGTACTAAGGGTGCATCATTGAGGCACTATACGGATGTAGGTGTCAGACACTAATGTGTTGGGCTGAAGTCAGAGAAAGTCCGATTACTAGACCCAAAATTATTCAGGAGACTACAAATAAGGTATTCCTGATAATTTGCTCTAAAGCCATCCAAACATTCATATATGTTTTTGTTTTCATAAAGGAAGATTGAAGACAACCTTAGATCATTAGAAAGGTCATACTGCCAATCGAAGGAAGTATGGCAAATGCTCTCCCTCGTTAGTTGATTTTATACTTAGTTACTATTATGGTACGCCTTCAAGTTGTTAGTAGTGTGGTGGATTAGTTGCAGTACACCTTATATATAAACGCTAATGGTATCTTGAATGTGAAATTAGGGCTGGGCCGGGGACTAACTTTTGGTGTTGGACAACAACCATACTCTTGAGATGTCAATAATTAGGTTTTAGACCTAAAAATGCATCTCAAGGCACCTTGTTCTATGAGTTGTTTATAAGGTGTTGCCTTGGCAAGGCATTTGTTTTAGCAAAAGGGGCAAGTTGACACCTAGATTTGTAGGTATGTTTAAGACTACAAAACGGATTAGTCTTTGGCTTATCGATTGGAATTACGACAAGAACTAAGTGGGGTGCATGACACTTTCATGTGTTGAAACTAAAGCAGTGCGTTACTAATGATACTCTATATGTGTCGCTTGAAGAAATTCAAGTGGATGGTAAGCTTCAAATCGTCAAAGAACTGGATGAGAAAACAAACAATTAGAACTTTCAAGCATTGTTAAGTCCCAAACGTCTAGGTTATATGGAACTCTAAGTGAGGAGCAGAATTTACCTAGGAATAGAAAGATCAAATTAGGACTAAGTACCCTCTCCTATTCATGGAAGACGTTGCAGTTGACGGCTCCAGCTGAATTTCAAGACGAAATTCTCTTAACTAAGGGATACCGTGACATCCCTCAACAAATTAGGTGCGTTGACATTAATTTTGACCTTTGACTTTGACTTTGAGCGTGATCAAAAGGTGGACTTTGACTTGAAGTTGACTCAACATTGACTTGCACTATGTTTAATACTTTAGATAGATGTACGTATGTGATGTGGTTGTAATGTATGTGTAGGCTTAGAATAGACTAATGGGCTTTGAACATGTTGACAATGAATGTTTAATAGATTGGACTTAGCATGATGCTTCAATGCTTAGAATTGGACTAAGAACTTAAAACCAAAAAATATAAAAATTACGTTCAATCACAACAAAAACTAAACACTGATAGACTTTACCTAAAGTCTACTAAGTAGACTTAATTTGGACAAATTAGGAAGCTTGTTATAATCATTAAAACACAAGGAATGCAAAAACATAAAATTTAACAAATTGAGGAAAAAGATAAGACGGGAAAGGCCATGGGCCTCAGGGGGCCACCTTTTTTTAGTTGTGTCCTAAACCTCATAAATGTGGGGGGGAGTGGGGTTCGTCTTTGTTTTTCTCATTCTTTCATAATCCGTCTCTTGTTCTTAATGTTTTCTCTCTATAAGAAACCTAGCCACCTTCTCTTATTCATCATCATCGACCAACATATCAACATCATTATTTATTTTTGAACTTGTTCAAGTGATCAATCTTGATTATCTACGCATTTAGGTAAGTACCATTCTTAGTTTTGGTGATTTTGATATTTGTTTGCTCTTGTTCTTGATGATATTCATCACTAATCATTAAAATCATCATCTAATAATCATATCTTTTTTTTTTGAAATTATGGAATGGATTGTAAGATTGTGCATTTTGGGACATGGATTATCGTGAATTATAAACCCTAGTTTATTAATTCTTTCTTTGTATTCATATTCATTTGATTGTAATCCATACTTTGGTGGTCCTTATGGATAATGTTGGACTACTTGAAGATGATACTTACCAAAACCTAAGTGCGGAACCTCATGATGATTACCAAAACCAACACGATGAAGCCATACTAAAAATATGATCAAAATGAAGAAAATTAACCAAAGTCAAACTTGGTCACACTTGGTCAATCATGGTCAAAGTCAACACACGGTCGCCCTGAATGATATCATCAACAACAGAGAATTTATCAGACTTAGAAGAATATTTGTGTAATCATTAGGGCTTAAATGTAATTTTGTTCATTTATGTAAAAAGTATAAATAGACTAAATGTAGTCATTTATACTCTATGCATTGTAAGCACCAACAATAACAAAAGAAGAGAGAATTAGTCTAGTGAGAGAAACAGTTAGGTTGAGTGTGTGTGAGGGAGAATTTTCTTACAAACTCCCTTTGTAATCTCCTAGCATCATCATCCATATGAATGAATGAAATCTTTATGAATATGTGTTCTTGATTGTTCATCATTCATTCATCATCAAACATTAAAACTTGCAATAGATCTTCTCTTGTAATCATCAATAGGTCTGTAAGATTCCGCATCACTGATCTGATAAACAACAACAATACGATTGTAATATTCGATCCTACGATTATCGAATTTCCACAGTTGGTATCAAAGCCTTGGCTCCTTGTCCTTTGATTTTTTTCTCAAAATTTTGAACCACAAGTTTGGTCTAAAATTGTTGTTGTTTTTGATGAAATCAAGTTACCATTAACTTAGATGTGTTATTTTGTGAAGAGCTACAAGTTTTCACATCAATTGAAGTTTATTTGGGCCACTAATTTGAAGATTTAAGCAAACTTGTTCTTCAAGTCTTCAAATGCTCATGAACATGAAATTTTGATTTTGTTGTTGTTTGATCAAATTTAAGCTTATAATAGCTTTAGTTTGTGATAACTAACACATCTGTAAAGTTTCATATCAATTAAACATCCATATCTCTTGAATTTGAAAAGTTTTGAAAATTTTGTGTTCTTGAGAAAAGTTCACTGTTCTTGAGGAAAAATCATCAAAAATCATGAATATGATGTTGTTTAGCTAAAATTAATAGTGGTTTTATCTTAGAAACATCAAATCTAAGGTTTGTTTATCATTTTCAACAACCAAATCATCCATTTTTGAACATTTGATTCTTGTATCTGGGTTTTTGTTCTTCATTGTGTTCTTCATGAGTTCATCATCTAAATCCAAGTTTAGGTGATGATTATATAAAATTGATTGTTTTGTTTGCTTAGAATCACTTATCTATAGCTGTTATAACATTTAATTTTATCAAATTCCATCCGAAACCCAAGTCTTCACAGCTGATGTGTTAAATTCCAAATTTTTATTTGTTTGTTCATCATTCTATCATCCATAGCTGATGCACTAATTTCACAGCTGACAAACACTTCAAACATTCATCTTTGACCAAGTCTTCACAGCTGATGTGTTAAATCCCACAGCGGATAAAGACCATAAGTCATCAAATTTTTCTAAGTGTTCACAGCTGATGAACAAATCATCCATAATTGATATGTTAATTTTCACAGCTCACACATCCTAAAATTGTTCAAAGCGAACATTCACACCCACAACGGACAGCTTAAATCACCTCGATTTGAAGTTGTAACATCACAAATTCGTGCATTACCATACAGCGGATGTTAAACATCCATAACGGACGTTAAATGTCTACAGCGGAGATTAAACATCCACAGCGGACATTTAATATCTATAGCGGACATTAAGCATCCACAACGGACGTTAAATAACTACAACGGACGTTAAACATCCACAACGGACGTTAAACATCCACAGCGGACATTAAAATATCCACAGCGGACGTTAAACATCCACTGCGGTTGTTAAAAATCCACAACGGACGTTAAACATACAGAGCGGGCGTGTGAGAAGATTTACAGCGGATGAGTAAACACACCTATAGTGGACGAGTAAAAAGAGGTCCACAGCGGACACACACTCCTTACATCTGTCCACAGCGGACACACCGTCCTTACATCTATCCACATCAGAAAAGTAAATAACAAGAGCATACATAACATGTCCACATAGGATGTGTAAGTAACTCCATCGCGGACGTTGAACAAACACCAGGTCCACAACAGACATTAAACATACACAGCGGACGTGTAAACAGTTGGTGTCGGAAAATTTTAGCCCACTCGCCTTTCTCCAAGATTAAAGGAGTTGGGAAGCTTTTTATTTTGACAAACTTTTAAAGTTTGTTAAGATTTGAAACTTCATTTTGACTTCCTATTGATCAAGATATATATACTTTGAAAGAGTTGAGTTACTCTTAATCATGTCACAAAATCATTTAAATTTTAATTGAAAAGATCCAAATATTGTTACTTTTAAGTAAGCTAGATTAATCTTAGTCCAGCTTAACTAAATTGTAATTGAACCGAGTTAACTCTTTAATTAGGTTGATCTAATTAAATTGAGTTTCATGTTTTTTGGATTCAATCAAACTTTTAAATTTTGATTTTGTTTGAAACACAAAAACAATTGTTAAATCATTTTTGTTTTTAAACAAAATGGAAAATTTAACATCATTCACTAGCATTCGTGTTTCAAGAAACCGAGCTATCTTTCTTGCTTCATTTAGAAAGAGGTTTCAAGAATTCAAACAAAGAAAACCAAGCGGCAACCAACAAAACAACAGCAACAAATCAAACGAAAGCTGCAACCAACCAAACAACAGCAACATATCAAATAGTAGCAACAGTTCATTGTTTGACAAGACAAATATTCAGTTGTACATCAGTCACATTGAGAAAGAACTGATGCATTTACATTTGTGTGATCTTGCAAATTCAAACAACACATTGTCTAATGATTTGATCAAATGCAGGTCAGAGATGGAACAATCACAAAGAAATGATCAAGCACAAATCAAGACGTTGAACCAACAAAACATCAGTAACTCAAGAGATGAACCAGTTGCAAGACAAAATGGTTCAACAAGAAAACAAACTTGAAGAGTTAACTGCTGAGCTTGCAAAAGCCACAAACAACAACAGCACAAACATTCCTCCATTGCCTGAAATTCCTGAAGACAGAAAGATCAATCTATGCTTATTAGCATGCATAGATGAAGTACAAGCATATCGGAAATATTGCAACAATCTAGTATACATGATAAAGGAGGAAAGAGCTTCACATGCAGAGGAACTACAAACTTCTGCTAATAAAAATAGTTCACTAGAGAAAGAAGTTGATAAATTGCTTAAAGAAAACCACAAGCTGAATGCTCATGCAATTGAACTCTCTGTGAAGTTAACAAACACAAAGGCTAAAGTTGAAGCCAAAATATCAGAAGAAAGTACAACCAAAACAATCAATAACATGAAATATTACATTGAGCGTCTAAATCAAGCAATCAATACAGAAAAGGCTACAAATGCAAAATTGAAGATACAACATAAAGCCTTTGAAGATAAAATCAATTTTCTGCTGAAGGATGTAGACAAGCTCCTTGGAGAAAGATTTAGTCTTCAAGCTCAAGTTACAAGCCTCACTGAGTCTCTAACAAAGAGAAAAGCAGATCATGCATCAACAGAAGTTGAACTTGAGAATTTAAAGCTGACTGCTAGCAAGTTGGAACAACTACTTGATGCACAAAGAGATCAGAAGAAGGGTACTGGAACTACACACCATGTTGTTCCTCCTCCTTACAATGATAAATACATAGAAATGCCAATTTCAATGACAAGTCTAGTCAAAGAAGACTCAAATATTCATGATCATCCTCCAACAGACACACCATACAATATCACTCAAATAAATTCTCCTGAAACAGCATCAAAGTTGTACCTCAAACCTGAATCACCACAGAATGAAACCTTTCATTCCTGTGACGGTAAAGATGGAGATCATGCAAGTGCTGAAAGTGATGAAGAGACCAACCAACCAAAAAAACAAACATTGACATGTATTAATCATGTCATTGAAGAAAACAATCCAAAACAAACACAACCACAGAAATCCATAGCAGTAAAGCCTGACAACAAACAAAACGATATGGTTCTCTATGAGAAATTCAAAGCAGCTAGATTTCTTGAACCCGAAGTAACAAAGACTGAACTAAAGGTAAAGATTAAGATGGAGTTAAAGAACATGCAGAACATTGAGGTACAAGAAATCAAAGACCAGATCAGGAGGAAGGAAACCAAATCTAAAAGAAAGAAGAAAAATCAGACCAACTCTTCTACGCCTAATCCAAGCAAACCATCAACCTCAAAAGCTATGTTAGAAACTCCAAAATAACCACCAATTCTCTATAAGATATGCAATTCAGATTCACACAACACGTCTGAGTGTAAAAACACTGAGAGTGATACATATATATGTCCTCATAAGAGAAAGCAACAAAAACAACCAAGACAAAAGGCTGTGAAGTTCCAATCAAATCAAACTTCATCATCCAAGCTTAAGGGAAGAAGATCCAGACCTTCTCCTTACTGCTTAAATTATGACATGGAGAATCGTACCACTTCAGAATGTTCATAAAACAACTCTCCAACATCACAACACAGAAGAGGTCAAAGATCTTATCATCCATCAGAGTCGTACTCACCAAGATCGGAGCATGAGTACTACAACAGATGTCATAGCTAATCCTCTCCTAGATCACATCGGCATGGGTATGATTTTAAACATTATGATATTTCATGATTATTGGGCACCAAGACATTATCCTAGGTCATACACACAATATAAGTATGACATATATAGGAATAATACTTGGCATAATGGCTATCATAGTGTTGGATCTTATATGCCCAAGACACATACAAGATTGATGTGGTTAGTACGTTATGATCCAAGTCGGGTCATACCCAATAACAAGCTAGGCAAACACCGTTAAACATTTATTTGTTGATCATGATCAAGCAAATAAATTATGACACCAATTTAGAAAATGGGTTTTCTGAATTATTGCATTTGAGATAGAACAAATTATATGGATATTTTGTTCATGAGATATCATTTGTAATGTTGTTTAAATAAGTTAAATAACATCAAATATAAGAGTGTTTAAGTTATAAGATTAAAATTGGTTTAATTATATAACTTAATGAGTGATTAAAATGAATTAAAAGGGTGTTATTTTAAAATGGGGGGAACCCATTTTGAACCCAAATATTCGGCCGCCCTCCTTGCCTTCTTGGGATTCCTTGTCTTGTTTTAATACAAGACTTTAATCCCTTGGAAGACACACTCAACCACACTCTCTCTCTCTCACACATGCAAAGAACTCTTTCTTCTCCATCTTGCTCTTCACAATCCACGGATCTAGAGCTTGAAAAAGAAGGCTTTGGGTGTTAACTTCCTAACAAGTTTGGTGCTTTGCAAGAGCTTGTGGGTATACAAGCTTGAGGTCTTCTCTTTTGAAGACTAGACATTCAAGAAACATCATCTTCCTCCTCTTATCCATATCCAACTTGCTTGTTCAAGAAAGGTAGTATTCATGTACATCCTATGGTTGGTTTTGATAGCATTTCTTTTCACATATATATGATCCTTGTTCTTGGGTTTGTTTTCTTGAACATATAAATGTTTATTTTCAGAATATAACACAAGTTTTAAACCCCTTATATCTGCTGCGTTTTGTTGTTTAAATGGTTAAACATCCTTGTTAAAACTTGTAAAAACCCAACAATGGCATCTAGAGCCGGTTATGTGGAAAACTTGCTTCAAAAGTCCAAGAAAAGTTAGTTTTGTTGGACTTTTTCAACCCATTAGGGGCTGTTTTGATATGGATAAATGAATCCCTTATCTTTCAAAGTTTTATCTTACATGCTTTAGAATAAACCTTGAAAGATCAACATCAAGTGGTTGATTGTTTTGTTTGGACTAAACCCTAAAGTTTGGGTTTATGTTGGCTGAAACTTTAAGGGTTAAAAAGGGAGTTCATGGTTGTTCTTGGATGTTGTATTTGATACATATTTTGGTGCATAACATAGCCTTGACCTAATGTGTTTTGGATTTGGATGAATGTGATTGTCATGTTTAGTTTTATTCATTAAAGGGTTGTAATAATAATTTTGGTGTTTGTATCTTTTGGGTTGTAATTTATTTATTCATTGGTTATGTAATAAATAGATTAGGTGCATTTCTTTCATTAGAAAAATTGTATTAGGATATGATTTTGTAAAAGAAGATGCACAAGTTGGAGACTCAAGGGAAGATACAAAGGAAGAACTCAAAAGACATGGACACTTGAAGCATTTGGATGTGGATTCGAGTGGGAGTTATTGGACACATTTTAATGTGTCATTATTAACCCTTAGGAAAGACCTAATGACAACACTTGTGATGGAAAACAAGTGTGGTCACCTTAGTGGCTATGGTTATGCACTTATGATTGAATGGTTGTGCTTGTTTGGTTGTTTTGTTTTATGTTGGTTGTTTGATATATGGATATGCATAACTAACAAATTTATAAACATAACAAGCTGAAAATAAATGGTTCTTAATCATTAAGTGGTTAATAAAAGGTTATTAAAAGGATTAATGATTTTAAATAAAAGGGGTTTTATTAAAAGAACCATAGGGTACCATGTATTTGAAAGCATGCAAATGCAAGGTACATAGAGTTTTCTAAACTAGAATTATGAAAACTTAAAATGTCTTTTGAAAACAAGTTTATCACCATCCTTTTACACAACACTTAAGTCACTTGAAAACTCTTAATGGGATAAAGGTCACCTAACCATTTTGAGGGAACTTGTGATTTAAGGTGGGAATGCCATATTTGTGGGATAAAGATCACCTAACCACTTATATTGGTAAACTCACATGTGTGTGTAAGTAGGGTAACTTGATTTGCAAACCATGTTAAATGGATCACCAACAATATGGTTTACAAATGTGTTGATGGGATTTACATGCCGACTATACATATGATGTTTAAGTCGATCCCATACCTCTAGAAGTTGCAAAGGGTTGCAATTGTCAAACGTTGACTACCTTGTTAATTTAAATAATGGGATAAAGATCACCTAACCACTATTTAAATGTGACGTTGGATTCTAGAATTTTATTTTGTGTATGACACATAAAAGAAATTTATAATTAAAGATGATAACATCGTAAATACTAAAATTTAACCTTGTTAAATTTTGTAGATGGCCACCAACAACAATGAAAATAATGATATTCCATCCGCACATAACCTATCACTAAGAACCATTCTCCAAAAGGAGCGTCTAACCATAACAATTTCATTGATTGGTTTCGAAACTTGAGAATTGTTCTCAAGCAAGAGAAACGGTCATATATCTTAGACGATCCGATTCCCGATGAACCCAATGAGGAAGATGAAGAGGCCTACATGAATTGGGTGAAATACACTGAGGACTCGGTCCAAGTGTCTTGCCTCATGTTGGCAAGTATGACTCCGGATCTCCAAAAGGAGTACGAACATCAGGGAGCATACGACATGATAACCCAGTTGAAGGAAACGTTCCAACAACAAGCAAGGGTAGAGCGCTTCGAAACGGTTCGAGCACTCCATGCATGTCGTATGGATGATACCCAATCGGTCTCGTCTTATGTACTTAAGATGAAGAGCCATATAGACCGCCTCGAAAGGCTGAATTGTCCCGTCTCGAAAGAGTTGGCTACGGATTTGATCCTCAACTCTTTGTCAAAAAGGTTTGACAATTTTGTTATGAATTAAAACATGAACGGTTGGGACAAGAACATAACTGAGCTTCACTCTATGCTCAAGACAGCCGAGGCGGCCATGGGTAAAAGGAGTTTACCCATTCTCACCATCAATGAAGGTGGGAACAAGAAGAGGCCTCACCCCGCATCCAAGGCAAGTGTTGCCAAAGGTAAAGGGTACGTTGGGAGAAAGTGAAAGGGAGTGGTAAAAGTGCCACCACCAAAACCAGCGGAGAAGAAGCAAAAGGTTGCTTCGGATGACCCATGCTTTAAGTGTGGGGAGATAGGACATTGGGCAAGAAATTGTCCTGTCCATCTCAAAGAGTTGAAAGCAAAGAGGGATGCCGGGCAGACCTCAGGTACAATTTTCATGATTCATATTGATCTAAATATAATATCCTCTAACACATGGGTATTGGATACCGGATGTGGGACTCACATTTGCAATTTGTTGCAGGGGTTCAAAAGAAGTAAAAACTTCAAGAAAGGGGATGTTAGCCTCCACATGGGGAATGGGGCAAAAGTTCAAGTTGAAGCCCGAGGGGACTACATCCTGAAGCTTCCAAATGGTTTGGAAGCAATTTTGGACAATGTTTTGTATGCTCCTAGTTTGACTAGGAACATTATTTCAGTTGCACAATTAAGACAATATGGTTATGTTTTGATGTTTATTGAAAATGAAATTCATGTTTCTTTAAATAACATCTTTTATTTTAAAGCTACTCCTATTAATGGTATTTATGAATTGGTTCATGAAAACACATTATATGATAGCTCGTTGTACCAAACCACCAGCAAGAAGCTCAAATTAGATTTGAGTGACACCTATCTTTGGCATTGCCGTCTTGGTCATATAAACAAGAAGCGCATACAAACTCTTCAAAAGAATGGTCTTTTAAAAGCAAGTGAATATGATTCATTTGATGTATGTGAATCTTGTTTACAAGGCAAAATGACTAAGGCGCCTTTTAGTGGCAAAACCGAAAGGGCAAAAGATTTATTAGGTATCATACATTCGGATGTATGTGGTCTTTTTAAGCCAATGACTAGGTATAATGAAAGATACTTCATTACCTTCATCGACGACTATAGTAGGTATGGGTATGTGTACTTGTTAAGACAGAAAGATGAAGCTTTTGAAATGTTCAAAACCTTCCAAAATGAAGTAGAAAATCAACTCAACAAATCAATAAAAATTCTCCGCACCGATAGAGGAGGTGAATACCTGAGTGATGCTTTTAGAGATCATCTTAGAAGTTGTGGGATTATCTCACAACTATCTCCACCTGGAACACCACAACACAATGGTGTGTCCGAAAGGAGAAATCGAACTCTATTAGATATGGTTCGATCTATGATGGCTGGAAGCTCATTGCCTCTATCATTTTGGGGCTTTGCTTTGCTCTCTGCGGCCCGTATTTTGAATATGGCCCCAACCAAGAAAGTGGAAAGGACACCTTTTGAAATATGGCATGGAAGGGTTCCATCTCTATCATATTTAAAGGTGTGGGGATGTGAGGCTTATGTAAAGACTCCCACCTCAAACAAGTTAGAAAGACGTTCCACTAAGTGTATTTTTATTGGATATCCTAGAGATTCTATGGGATATTATTTCTATGATCCATTGGAACAAAAGGAGTTTGTTGCCAAGAAGGGTGAGTTCTTGGAAGCCAAGTTCCTTATGGAAGGAGCTAGCAGTAGAACAGTGGATCTTAAGGAGGATCAAGGTCCACAACCCGATACACGTTTGGTTGACACTAGCACTCAACATGAGGATGTTGAGAATGATCAAATGGTTGATCAATACACACAAAACGTTCGCAAATCTGGTAGAACTAGTAATCCACCTGAAAGATATGGATTTTTCATGGATGGGTGCTATGTGGTTGATTCTGATGAACCAATCACATACCATGATGCAGTGTCCAATTTGGATTGTGACAAATGGCTTGAAGCCATGAATGTTGAGATGCAATCCATGTATGACAACCAAGTGTGGGACTTGGTTGTACCACCTCTTAACTCCAAGGTAGTTGGAAGTAAGTGGGTTTTCAAGAAGAAAACCGATATGCATGGAAACTTGGATACTTATAAAGCTAGACTTGTAGCAAAAGGTTTCACTCAAACTCAAGGGGTTGATTATGATGAGACTTTTTCACCTGTTGCAATGCTAAAGTCTATTAGGATATTATTTGCCATAGCTGCTCATTATGATTATGAGATTTGGCAAATGGATGTCAAAACCGCTTTTCTAAATGGATATCTTGAGGAAGATGTCTATATGGTTCAGCCTGAAGGTTTTGTCGACCCAAAACATCCTAACAAAGTATGCAAGTTAAAGAAATCAATCTATGGATTGAAGCAAGCGTCAAGAAGTTGGAATCACCGTTTTGATGAAGAGGTAATTAAATTTGGGTTCATCAAAAATGCTGATGAGGCTTGTGTGTATAAAAAGGCTAGTGGGAGCATCATCACTTTCCTAGTATTGTATGTCGATGACATCCTACTATTTGGAAATGACATTCCAACCTTGGAAGGTATAAAAAACTGGCTTGGAAGCTGTTTTTCCATTAAGGATCTTGGTGAAGCCGCCTACATTTTGGGAATAAAGATCTATAGGGATAGATCAAGGCGGTTGATAGGTTTAAATCAAAGTGCATACATTGACAAGATCTTGAAAAGGTTCAAGATGGAGAACTCTAAGAAAGGTACGGTACCTATTCAAAGAGGAACGATATTGAGTACGACTCAATGTCCAAGCTCAAAGGATGAGCAAGATAAAATGAAGGGAATCCCGTATGCATCTGCTATAGGATCCATCATGTATGCAATGATATGCACTAGGCCGGACGTGTCATGCGCCTTGAGCATGACAAGCCGATTCCAGCAAAATCCTGGAAATAGTCATTGGATGGCTGTTAAGAACATACTTAAGTACCTAAGGAGGACTAAAGATATGTTCCTAATCTATGGATCTGGTGAGGAGGAACTCGTGGTAAAAGGTTACACGATGCGAGTTTCCAAACTGATCGGGATGACTCACGATCACAATCGGGATACATTTTCATCCTAAATGGAGGAGCAGTCTCTTGGAAGAGCTCTAAACAAGATGTGGTGGCATTTTCAACTACAGAGTCAGAATACATCGCCGCTTCATTAGCAGCTCAAGAAGCTGCATGGTTGAAGAAATTCATTGCCGATCTAGGGGTTGTCCCTTCCATTCAGGACCCCCTAGAAATTCTTTGTGATAATGAGGATGCGATTGCTCAAATCAAGGAACCCCGTGCACATCAAAAGACTAGGCACATTGAGCGGAGATTCAACTACATAAGGGATGAAGTTGAAAAGGGAAAAATATGTATTCGCAAAGTTCACACGGATCAAAACATTGCGGATCCACTCACGAAGCTTCTTGAAAAGGCAAAGCATGAGGGTCATACTTGTGCCATGGGACTTCGATATTCTAGTGACTGGATTTGATTTTGTGATCTTGTATTTGGATATTGGAACCTTTTATTACTTGAATGAATTATATGGTTATAATGTTTCAACTAATGTTCCAATTTTGCATGTTTAATCCATGAGTAAATCATTTACTCTAAACGTCCATAGTCGTTCATACCTGTGGGAACAAGTATGAGGGTAAGACTATTATGAACTTGGATTGGTAGATATTCATTTGGATGAATATATAGCAAAGGGTTGCTGCCAAAGTTCATAGATATTTATGGGATATAAATATTGGACTGACCCGCATCTCAAATATTACTACATGGAATCTTCTTGATTGATCATAAGTAAATTTGAGTAAAGGCGAATATCATTTGGTATCCTCTGACCTGAGATACATATTGGGTCTTGATATTCACCGGGTATTATACTTTGACTTAGTTTTCGCTGTTCTGAAACATGGCAGTACATAAGATTAAATTCAGGTATAGCACGAGGTGATTGTGAGAGACGTATGTAATCAAGATGGGATTTGTTCCTCTTATTCGTTGAGAGTAAGATGTCTAAGGCCTGCTAAAGTTAAGTCAATGGAGAATGATCATTCTGTGTCTCTAAGATTTAACATGACTTCTGTGACAAAAGGATAGATGATTGATTCACCTAAAACATTTTCGAGTAAGATACTTGAAGGGGATGATGTTATTGAATGGCACTTAGTCATACGTATTAAGGGTAGTAAACCGTTGTTAGGCGGTATTTACTGCTTGCATCAATCTTCTATGAATCTTGTGCAAGTGGGAGATTTTTGGATCTTATATGCCCAAGACACATACAAGATTGATGTGGTTAGTACGTTATGATCCAAGTCGGGTCATACCCAATAACAAGCTAGGCAAACACCGTTAAACATTTATTTGTTGATCATGATCAAGCAAATAAATTATGACACCAATTTAGAAAATGAGTTTTCTGAATTATTGCATTTGAGATAGAACAAATTATATGGATATTTTGTTCATGAGATATCATTTGTAATGTTGTTTAAATAAGTTAAATAACATCAAATATAAGAGTGTTTAAGTTATAAGATTAAAATTGGTTTAATTATATAACTTAATGAGTGATTAAAATGAATTAAAAGGGTGTTATTTTAAAATGGGGGGAACCCATTTTGAACCCAAATATTCGGCCGCCCTCCTTGCTTTCTTGGGATTCCTTGTCTTGTTTTAATACAAGACTTTAATCCCTTGGAAGACACACTCAACCACACTCTCTCTCTCACACATGCAAAGAACTCTTTCTTCTCCATCTTGCTCTTCACAATCCATGGATCTAGAGCTTGAAAAAGAAGGCTTTGGGTGTTAACTTCCTAACAAGTTTGGTGCTTTGCAAGAGCTTGTGGGTATACAAGCTTAAGGTCTTCTCTTTTGAAGACTAGACATTCAAGAAACATCATCTTCCTCCTCTTATCCGTATCCAACTTGCTTGTTCAAGAAAGGTAGTATTCATGTACATCCTATGGTTGGTTTTGATAGCATTTCTTTTCACATATATATGATCCTTGTTCTTGGGTTTGTTTTCTTGAACATATAAATGTTTATTTTCAGAATATAACACAAGTTTTAAACCCCTTATATCTGCTGCGTTTTGTTGTTTAAATGGTTAAACATCCTTGTTAAAACTTGTAAAAACCCAACACATAGAAGATCACATCCATCAAATTATTATCATCATGATTATAATTCTTACGATGAATATGATCACATGCCCAAAAGAAACAAACATGATCAAGTACAAACATCCTTTGCTACACCTCCGTAAAACTTTCAAAAGAAAAATAGATTTTCTAAACCAATCAAAAGATCTTCAAAAGCCAAACAAACTCCTTTTTTCAAACAAACTGAAGTTGAGTTAGTTGGTTCAAAATCGAAACAATGTTGGAGAAAGGAAACAATTTCAGGAGACGAATCTGATACATCATCAGATAAAGCAAAATCATACACATACCAGCAAGTCACATATAAAGATGCTAATGGATAACTCAGGACAGTAATGGCCTAGGTTGAAATATCTAACTGATTTGCTAGTATGATAGGGACAGTTGCCAACCCAAGAAAAGTTAGCAGTGGTTGATCCCTTCCCATGACAGGAACGTTCTTCCTGCTCATCATGTTTATGATGAAACTGAGCCAAATGGAGCAGAAATTAACCATGATTTAATGTAGGACATCAATCGTTCATAGAAACTATGATGGTAATACAAGAAACAACCGATGTTTCATTCCATCTGCTTAGTCTGATTACATTGCTACATGGACTAATTATTGATGATCTCTATTAATTTGATAACACATATGCCATTTTTCTATTTTCTCAAAATCAAAAATCCTAAATAGAAATTAGAAAATCAAGAAAATCCAAAAATATTACTTCTGAATCTTTTTGCATTTACATGAAATGATAGGACACTCATCTACTACTTTTTGCATCTATTTTTCAGATCAATAAAGACTGACAAGGCTTTGTTTGATATGTTAGTAGGCTCAGCTTGGATTCAAGATAAGCATATTTATGATGAACAAAATCAATATGCATTGTGGACGAAAACCATCTTAGGGTATTGGTAAGCAATGGCTTTTCCATGTGTTTGCTTGTGTGGTTACCTAAACACACCATACGAAAATGGTTTATAAATTTCTCATTGATAAAAGCATCTGTTTCTCCTTTGTTGTATGTAAATACAGACCTGGAGTAAAGATAAGGACAACTTCTATTGTGCTGAGCACAGACCTAGTTGACCTTGCACTAAAAGTGCTGATGCATGCCAAAAAGGCAAGAAAAAGAATCCTAATATGGATCAAAGCTAAAAGAATCCCAATGAGGATTAACTTGCAAAGTGAAGTGTAAAAGAATCCCAAAGTGGATCATATCATGAGAAGTTATACTCTAAGTTGCCTGGTTTAAGTTATAATAAAGTGCCACCTTGCATTTCATGAGGAGGGTTATTCTTGAAATCAAAACATGAAAAATATCACAAAGTGTTAAAAATAGATCCTTGCAAGAGTTTAAGTGGACAAATATACTTACAATCAACTTTTTTCTTTGTCTATGTCTCTTCAAACGTTAAACATTCTTAGATGTAGAGGATTTGGATTAGTATGATCCCATTGCAGTTGAAGGATTCATGCTTGTAAATATCATAACTTTGAAAAATCTAAAATTCTAAAAAGATTTTTCATTTCTAGTATTTTTCTTAGTTTTGACAGATTTACATGTATTATTGATTTAGGAGTGAAACTTCCATACAATACCTCTATCAAGAGGATTTAGACTTTTGCAGGTGATGAATTGCACAACTTGCCTGAGTTTCTCATTCAGTTCAAGATGTTAAGTGAACACTCTTGCTTCTTTCAAAGATCTCCAACCAGTTACTGAGAACTAAGAATCCTCCTCTTGGTGTCTCATACATAAAAGTTCCTCACCCTCCAAAGCTTTTGTTGAGGGAGAGTATATGTCAAGTCTGAAGAATGTCTGATGCTTCTCCTTCGCATCTGAAGTTGGGATAAAGCTACTGATATTACTACCTATGCAATCCATAGTGTTTTCAAATGGGTATATTTTCAAGTCTTCAAAATAAGACTAGAAGATCAAGCTGATGAAACATCCATCAAGTGCCGAAACAAAGTCTGCATGTGCCAAAACAAAGTCTTTTTCATAATGCCTCTTTCTGAAGCTTCTAAGAAGATGCTACCAAAAAGGGGGAGAAGACTACACTTCAAGACTACACATCAATCAACATCCAAGGTTTTGATAATCATGAGGTTTTGGCAGTATCATCTTAGGGGGAGTATTGTTAGACTATTTGAAGATGATACTTACCATAACCTAAGTGTCGAATCTCATGATGATTACTAAAACCGACACGGTGAAGCCATACTGGAAATATGATCAAAACGAAGAAAATTGACCAAAGTCAAACTTGGTCAACCATGGTCAAAGTCAATAGTCAACATCAACAGTCGTCTCGAATGATGTCAGCCACCCGGCAGTCATGCATCAGCAATAGAGAATTTATCAGACTTAGAAGAATATTTATGTAATCATTAGGGCTTAAATGTAATTTTGTTTATTTATATAAAAAGTATAAATAGACTAAGTGTAGTCATTTATACTCTAAGCATTGTAAGCACTAACAATAACAAAAGAAGAGAGAATTAGTCTAGTGAGAGAAACAATTAGGTTGAATGTGTGTGAGAGAAAATTTTCATACAAACTCCCTTTGTAATCTCCTAGCATCATCATCCATATGAATGAATGAAATTTTTATAAATATGTGTTCTTGATTGTTCATCATTCATTCATCATCATACATTAAAACTTGCAATAGATCTTCACTTGAAATCATCAACAGGTCTGTGAGATTCCGCATAACAAATATGATAAACGGCAACAATATGATTGCAATATTCGATCCTACGATTATTGAATTTCCGCAGATAATTTTGGAAAAATTTGTTGTAAAAATATCAATGGAATGTTAATGGAATTTTGAAACTTGGATAAACGTGAAAGGATAGAATTTTTTGTGCTAATTGACTTGAAACGCAAACCAAAACGATTAAATATAATTAAATTAATTGGAACTGATATATATGATGAACTAATGGTTTATCTTAGTAAACAGGTCAAATGGTTCATAGCATAATCTTTGGTTTAGGTCTTAGGTTAATAATTGTCAAAAATTGTGGTTTTGGCTGCAAAGGACAAAGATTGGATTTTAGACAACTTGTTGTCAGAAAAATTAGTCATTTTGTATGGGTGGTAATAAATTTGTTATTCAGAGCCCGAATGAGTCAAACTTTATGTCTAATACTAATTTAAGTGAATGATCTAACTAAACTAGGTGGTATCTTGTTAATCCGATATCGTTTGGTCCTCCAAATACAATAAACAAAATTGAAGGTTAAATCCAAGAAATTCGGGCAAAATGTTGGTATGTGTTCATAAGGTCATATGTGAGTCATACTTCATCTATTTGAGGTGTTTTTTGAATGAAATTTAGCTTAAGATATTATCTTTCAAAAGATACTTAATACACCATGTTTCATTATCGTTTTGACCTTCAAGCAATTGGTGCTCAATCACCTCTACAATCTAAAATATTTTTATAGAACTTTAAATTTAAATTCTAAGACTAAATAACTAAAGATGTTCTGTGGTTCATTCTAATATGTTAAATGATTGGAGAACCTTAGGTTAATTAATTGAACTTGGACTAATACATGTACAATATCAGGTGTGGATAACAATAAGAAAATCATAAGGAATTGGAACGTAAATATAATGGGATTAGGAAACTTAAGGAAGGCCATTGGACTTGAATTATTAAATAGACAAAGTTCTTTATTAAAATAAATATGGTTGGACATTAAGGACCAGACCATGTTCATTACTATCAAATAGGTCTTACAAACCTTTAGTAAATTTATTTTTGTTTTATTAGTTGTAGATTCTTGTTGAGCCTGTTGTGTGGACAATTTGGATTGTGCAATCAACGACGTGAGTTTAATATTTTTACTTAGGGGAAAGCATTCTCAATGTTTTTGCACTGTGTCATGTTTTAAAGTTTTTTTTAAATTGGATTGGACTATCGTATGTGGTTTGAGTCATATGATCAGTCTAGATTTTCTTCATGAGTATGTGTTCTTGTGCTTAAGGTCCTATGTTCTATCATGAATATTTAACTTCAGATTGGAGCTATGGAGAGGTATTGTTAGTAAATGTGTTGGCACCCTACCCTAGTCATCGGCATGCTATGTTTTAGTTTAATAACTAATAACGTGTGTGTATATATAAATGCATCAACTTTTTATTTCAAACAAACTATGTGTACATAAGTATATCCATACACACATAAATACATCAACATACCATCTCATATATGTAATCTAATCTCTCGTAAATATAAATGTGGTAAATGATTAAATTTTATAGAAAGAAATGGTTTAAACCAGAACTAAAGTTGTCCACCATTACATTTTAACCGTCACCACACTCCATCCCTATTATGTTGACCAATCTAGATTTATTTAGTATCTTGTTGGTACAACGGATTCATCTTAACAAAAATCTCAAACACCAATACCCTACTACTATTCACCTTACCAACTTATCTAGTTACTATTCATCTTGATTTACTCCATCCCTGATATGTAATGTATTAGTAGAATTTATAAGTTTCTACTACCATGCAATTTCAAAAGCTTTATCCTGCAATTGCAAGAAAACCTATAAACTTATATAAAGTTAAATATGCATGTAATCATCTAAAGCCAAGCAAGATCTTACAAGGACCAAGTACCTTATCACCATACCTTACATTATCATACCATAACACCAATATTTGTAAATTAATATATTTTAACCTTACAAAAAAAGTACATATTTTCTTTCACTCGAAAGGTATCTCATTAAAGGCATTACCTAATATTAAATATCAAGAATCAAACAACAAAACACAATACTTAATAACACAAGGAGTCGAGATCTTTTAACTCGTTAATCTCCCAAAATACAACATATGGGTCTATTTGAACCATTCGAAAAAAACTACACATTTAATAAACTATTATATCGGCAAACTCTTTACTTTTTTGACGCGTTTGTAAGACTTGATCGCTTCAAATCAATCATCTCAATCAGTTTATAGGTTCTCAACTCAATTACACTTGTAGTCACTAAACATAACCCCTTTAGAATAAAACACATTTAACGAAATCCTTAAGAAGATATTCCTAATCATGAAGCTGCTGAAATTGTGAAATCGTGAATAAAGGTGATGAAGTTGCTATGATTAAAGAAAATGAGGAATTAGACTTGAATGATCCTATTATACCTAAAGAAGATATTCCTAATCATGAAGTTGCTGAAAGTCCATTTGTGGCGCATGCATTGTCGCCATCAGTTGAACAAGGTGGTGATCTTCACAGTGCATCTCCTCTACATTACCTTCAATGCATATATCTCCAAGTACACATGCTGATAGAGTTAGTGAATCTACTAACTCAATTCCACAAAAGAATATGAGTTATCTTATAAGGAGGAGGAAATCAAAGTTCAAGAAGATATTCCTAGTTGCAAATAACATTAGAGTAGGAAGCTTCTGTTGCTCTTGAGATTATTCCATGCTCAATAGAATCTGGTAAAGAAGAGTTAATATCTTATTTGCAATTTAAAGTTAAAAGGTTCATGAAAATTATAGGGAGAAAGGATTTAGAGTTGAAAGACAAGAATGAGGAGATCAATAGGTAACAAGCAATCATTGAAAGTTTGAAAGTAAGCATAAAGAATCAAGAAGAAAATCTTTTAGGATAGAATAAAGTAACTGGCATTCAACAAACTATTATTGAAGGTTAGAACAAGATAATAGAATAACAAAACAAAAGAATAGAGGAATTAGAAAAGCTGGCAAAAGACATGATCAGAAAGTTTTATAAGACAGAAAGAGAAAAAGAGATGATGGTGATGGTGCTAATAAAGAAAAAAAGAGTGATAAACTATGCTTAATGTACTCCTTGGGAAATGATATAATAACAGTCGTTATATCATTCACTATGCTTATTTCAAAATCTTGAAAGACTGACATGACTTACCTGATATGCGGGTAGGCTCATCTTGGAAAAGAAGATAAATGATGTGATAAACTAAAGATCACATTCAACTATGAGGCCGTCATCTCATGGTGTGTAAGTATTTCACTTATTCAAATGTGTGTATGTGTAGTAATCTAAACACACCAGGTCATGATATCTTATGAAATTCACCCACATCAGTTTCTCCTCTGTTTTGCTGAGCAAAGATCCGGAGAAACAAGCACATATTACTGATGTCAAGATCCAAAAAGATTCCCAATGTGGAACACATCCAATCTAGATGAATTACATTCCTTGTGAATGAACAAAAAGAATCCCAAAGTGGATCACCTTCCAAAGTGAAGTGCAAAAATAATCCCAATGTGGATCAAATAAATATAAGGATCAAAATAAAAAAATCCCAATGAGGATCCCCCTTACCCTAAAATAAATGAGATTTCATAATCTAAATGACCTGGTTTTGCAAGCTGTGAAATAGTTCTACCATAAATTTCATGAGGGTAGTTGATCTTGCTATGCTATTGAGTGTGAGATACATGTTAAATGTTTAATTCACTCAAAACATGATAATGATCACGTGTATTAAAATATTAACCAAGCATGACTTTAAGAGGACAAACATACCTACAATCAATAGGGTCATGACTACTTGCACTTATGAAAGGTAAGATTGATATGATCCCAAATAAGGTACACCTCCTTATCATGTACAATTATGAAAACAAAAATTCATTAAAATTATCTATCCAATCTGGATATAAACTTTAGGGGGAGTTATTAAAAATTTAAAAGAAACTATTCACAAAAACATAAAATTTGCAACAATTTTTGTTTAAGACAAAATTAAAACAAAAGGATTTGACTGTGTTAGTGTGGAAGTTACACCATAAGTATCTCAGTGTATGCAGATATTTGGAAGCATAAAGTCCAAGATCAGTCAAAACTAGGAAACTTGTATCACATAGGGTATACAAGTCAATCCAAGCAAGAATTGACAATTGTAGCAACTGATAAAACTTCATAAAATCAAAACAGCAGATTCATCTTCATAAAAATTAGAACATTAGTGCACAAACAGTCAAAATCATCATCTGCGAAAACATTAATTTTTGACAAGTTCTAAAATTAATGCGGGTAAGAGTATTGGTTAATGCGGGTGAAGGTAACCCTGACACATGACCAATGCGGGTAACGGTTTTTTATACAAGTGTAACTAATGCGGACAACTTAATGTTCTTCCACATTTGCTACAGTAGATGCGGACAGTTTAACTTGTTCTTCCGCATTTGCTGCAGTAATGCGGTTAAGTTAAATTGTTCATTCACATTTGTTACGGTAAATGCGGTCAAGTTATTTTGTTCCTCCACATTTGCTACAGTAAATGCATGCAAGTTAACATGTTTATATGTATTTGTCATAGTAAATGCGCCCAAAGTTAAATGTTCATGCGCATTTGCTACAGTAAATGTGCCCAAAGAAAAATGTTCATACGCATTTGCTATAGTAGTAAAATTAAACCTGCGCATTTGTTCTCACATGTAAAATTTGAATAAGTTATCAAATGTACTATTTAATCACAATTAATGTGAGTCATTTATTACTTTTCAAATTTGAGTGAACTTTTAAAGTGCGACGAGCGTTCTTCTATTGTTCTTCATTATCATTCAAACTATCACAAATCAAGTGTTTCTATTGATCATTCAAACTTCATACCGTCTCTATTTGATTCTTCACCGAGGTAATATCAAAAACAAGGTGATTCTCAATGGATATGAAAATTTCAAATGATGAACTAGTCATGAAACAAAGAACCCTAGGTTTAAAAAAATTCTTAATCTTAATCAAGAACAATGGATTTAAATGACATTCTAAAGTTCATTGAGACAAATGTAATTGTGAATAACAAAGAATGACTGAGTTTCAAACCCTAATTTGACCATGCTGAACAGGGGAACCGAACCATGAAAATGTGGAAATCAAATCCAATGTTTAAGATGTAAAAGTCATTTGAAACAATGAAAATGATCAAAAATCAAGCAGAAAACATAACTTCAATGATTTTTCATCACCAAAATCAAAATTAGGTCAACATCTTAATAAAACAGTGACCTTTGAAATTTCAATTTTGACCTGAAAAAATGTCAAATGTGAAAATTCAAACCTGATCATGTTCATATTATATATATATGTGTTAAGGTGTTACTAATCCATTTGCATCTATTGCAAAATCATGGCTAATCTGACATGGAGCAAGCTCCATAATGTCAGTGGATTTCCTGATCCAGATGTGCCTGAAGCTGAAGGTCTGAGATATATAATCAGATTTATATCTACAAACAGAGTGGCACATGCTATTACAGTCAGACCAATCATTTATGAAAGCTTCATATGATCATTCTGGGGAACTGCTGAGGTTACAGAAATTAATGGGGAAAAGACCATAACAGGAAGGATTACTAATGTTCATACATTAGCAATCATAGAACAAACTGTGAGACAGTGTTTACAGTTTGAGGATGATGCCAACTCTCCTCTAGAACTTGAAGAAGATGATATTATGACCTTCTTTGCCAACATTGGCTATGAAGGTGGATCTGAAGGGAAGCAAATAGTCAAAGGGTTAGTTGATCTCCAATGGAGATTTCTTATTCACTTATTCCAACATTGCTTTTCCAAGAGGAAGATAGGTTGGAATGACATCCCCATCACCATATCATCAGCCATCTGTGCCTTGTGCACTAACAGACCTTTCAACATGTCTGTATATGTGTTCAATGGACTGATATCAAACATTCAGGAAGGGAGAAGGCATATGTTCCTTATGTATCCGAGGTTTATCCAATGCTTCCTCAATGAAGCTTTTCCCAATCTTGTGCCAGAAGGCAACGTTATGGATATTCCACATTACAATGCCAAGTCTTATAAGTACATCAAGAAGAGGGATCCCAGAAATTTTTATAGTGGAACCTTCTTTCCACTACTTCCTTGGATGTTGCAACAGATAAACCCAGAAGAAGTTCCAAAAGCAGTTGTAGATGATGTTGTTCCTATTGTTGAGGAACAAGCTGTTGAGGAACAAGTTGTAGAGGAACAGACTGATATACAAGAAAACATTGAAGAATAACTAGCTGCTCTTGTTCAACACATTATTAAAGAGCATGCTGAGGAGGATGAACACATACTAAGGACAATGTCACCACAAGGAGATGTAGGTGGTGATTCTCACACTGTGCCTTTAGTACATGAACAAGCAATTCCATATCCATTTAAAGCATCTCCCACTGATTCACCTCCACACTCACCAATCCAAATCCATCAAGTATCTCCCTCTGATTCTTCTCCACATGCTGCTGCTGCATCTGTTGAGTGTGGTGAATCTGCCAGCTCATCAGATTCTTCTGAATCATCTTCTGATGAGGAGGATGATCATCCAGTTGCATAACTTCCTGAGAGACAAATACTCTCAGAAGAAGGCCCTTTAGAAAGCTTTGTTGAATTAGAGATTAATAGATCAGATGAGAAAGATAGAATGATCTCAGATTTGTTACAGAAGGTTGCAAGAATGGAGAAGATACTTGAAAGAAAGGCAGGGATCATCAATGACAGAATCCTTGAACTTGATGAAAAAGAAAAGGAGTTGAAAGAATTAAAACCCAAACATGAGGCTGAAATAAAAAGGAAAGATGATGAGATTAAAAGACTCAAAGCCTCATTGGAGATGTAAAGAGAAGAAAGAAGTGGTCACTTGGATACTGCAAGTATCCAGACCATTGCTATGGAAGATCAAGAAAACCTTATTGAGATCCAAACAAACATTATAGTTGATCTCAACAAACAAATTGAAGCCCTTAATAAAAGAATTTATGAATTAGAGTTACTTTCTCAATTAAAGGAAGAGGTGGAAAGAGAAGTAACAGATCAAGGCAATGAAGAAATAGAAAATGCAGAACCCTCACAATAGGCAGAATTTAGTGGGGTTGGGAGAGAAGAAAGTTTGGCTATTATTATAAACTCTGATCACTCTACTGAAAAAGATTCAGTAATGAAAGAGCTTATAGATGATCTAGATATGTTCTCCTCTAGTGATTTTATCATTGATGAAGAATTTTGGGACTACATCAAAGATGTGAGAACTCCTGCAGAGCCAATTGCTATTTTTCCCATTAATCCTATTCCCATAGAAGAAGAATTGAAGTTGCAACTTGTTCTAGCAGTCACCTTGACTGATGAACAACAAGAATTGATCAAAAACCTATGTGAAGACCTGAAAGAAAGGGAAATGGGTGAAAAACAGAAGCTAAAACTGAAAAACAGAAAGAAATGGCTGAAAAACAGAAGGAGGAAGCTGAAAAACTTGAGCTTGAAAGAAAGAAACAAGACATAGAAGCCTCTGTCCCATCATCCTCTGTACCTAGATTGCATACTTATTCAAGAAAAAGAAAGTACTTAACAGAGAAAGCCAAAGGCAAACTACCAATGGTTGAAGAAGAAACCCCTGTTAAGAAACAGAAAGATGATCCGAGGAGCCTTGCAGCTATAGCTGAGTTTTTGGAAGAACATGAGAAGGCTAAAAAGAAAATGCAAAAGGTGCTTAAGGTGATTGTGTTGGAGGAAGGAGAGATTGAAGGAGGTGATAATAGGGATGAACCATTAGTTGAAGTAATGTTAGAAAAGGCCAAATCAGACGATTTCATGATTAAAGCAATGTATCTGATTAATCATGGATATGAGGCAGATGAAGTCTTGAACATGACTTATGAGGCAATGGTTGAAGAGGTGAAAAAGATGGAAAGGCTACTTGACCCCACTTTTGTCACTGATTATGAGAAGATGATTGAAACTGCCAAGATCTCCTCTAGTGCTGCTAAGCCTATAAAGCAGCAAGAAACTCAATCAGCATATTGTGATCCCTACAGTATGACTCATAGGGAAATAAAGGATTATTTATCCAAGAAAGGGTTCACAAGAAGAAAGTTATGTAATATGAAGACCAACTCTCTTAGGGCTGCAATTTTGAAGATGATTAAAGAAAGGAAGGAGAGACTTTAGTAAATTGAAGAAGAGGTAACAGGCAAAAAACCAAGAACAAGAACATCTGCTCAAGATGTTCAACTAACCACTAAGGATCAAGATGTTTTGGCCCCTATGCTTCACAAGAATCCAGAATGGTTCACTGAACCCTCCCAATTAAAGCTGCAAGAAGGGATGACCATATCTGAAATGATCAAGGGTGTGTCTACTCCAAAAGGCAAAACTGATGTAAAGATTATTGCCTGGAAGTATGATAGCAGTTGGAACATGTTCATGGTGAAGAGGATTTCTGGGCTTGTACAATTCTTCACAGAGTACTCTGCTCTGGTGAATGCTATGCAAATTCATGATTTAAAGGAGTTGGCAGAGCTTGAATTGATAAATCATGATGCAATGTACAGAGGATATGAATTTGAAGACATCATAAAAATGTTCAAGAAAACTAACAACTTCAAATCCCTGAAAGCCATCTGTTTAAGAAAAAGATAAATCTTTCAGAAATCCGTTTGAACAAAAAAGAAGAAGAGAAGCAGAAGAGTTGATATTTCTAGAATTGAATGTAAAGCCAACTGAGTCATTAAAAAGAAAAATGGTTGCTCAAACACACAAGACAAAACCAATCTCCAATGTGTATTATGATGAGAAGACATATGAGTTGGTTATTGAAAGGAAATGGGGAGGAAAGGAAGCATCAGAAATCAGATTGTTCAGTGGATATGAGGTGAGATTATTGGATGAATCCTATGTTCACTACATCTTCACAAGACACATCAGATCACTCAATAATAAAATGGGAGAAGATGACTTAGAGTTCATGCTGAAATGTATTAAGATTTTGAAGATGGTCTATGACAGAATAAACAAGAAAAGAGAACAAAGAAAGAAAAAAAAGGTGCCTTTCCAAATGGGCAACATTGTAAAGCTTGAAGTTGATGCTGATGGGTCCCTACTGATTCACAAAGATGGTCTTTCCACTATTTCAGTATGGGAACCAACGTCCTTGAGACAAATGCCCATTGATGCAATTCATAATATGAGCCAAATAAAGATACATGTCCTTAGCCTAGACAAGATGAATAAGGCTAAAGACTTCTCCAACATGATCAAGGCTATTTTGAACCCTACACTGACAGATCCTGAACCTTCTGCAGCTATTGTATCAGCACCACCTCCATCTACAGTCCAATCAAGACAATCTCATAAAGAACCTCCAGAATCATCACAACCTCCACCACCATCAAAATCTTGAAGTACATAGGTTGTATAATCCTTAGGGTGTGTATTGTTGGACCCTGAGAGGATCATACATGCCAATTTAAGAAGTGGTTGAAGGATGTTCTGGTTAGAAAATACCAAAGACTTAGAAGAAATACAGATGACCATTGAACAAATGCTTACAAGAATTTGTTCATCCGTATTAACTAATGTGGATGAAGAAAAGAAATACTGACAACAATTTGTTCATCCGCATTGACTAATGTTGATAAAGAAAAACAAATGCTGACAAGTGTTTGTAAAAGAAATGCTGCCAAGACTTGTTCATCCGCATCAACTAATATGGATGAATTAAGTTAATACTGAAGACTATCAACAACAAATGCTAACGAACACTTACAAATGCTACTCTTATTTTGTACTTAGACTAGTTTCTGATGTATAGTTATCAGGGTAGATTAGTCATTTTGTACAGGCAATGTGTATGCCTATAAATAGAACAGTATGACCTAAGTTTGTAAGTTCTTCTTTCAACATTGATAATATTACTCATTTAAACAGTAACCCCAGCTGTCTTTGTATCTTGTTTACTCACAACATTATACAAAGCATTTATTATCATTTTCAATATTAAATGTTCTGTGATTTGGTATTTCCACTACTTAATCACTGACTCAATCATCATATTCGATCCTAAGTTGTGACATCCGGTAATTTTCCGTTACCAAACTCCGTTTGTTCCGTTAAGTCTTGCATACACGTGTCGGGAGCATACACTAGTTGTCGTTGAACGTTGGTGACTTAACAGTAATCAGTAATGTTAAATTGATGATAACTAAGTTAACAATGTGATTATTAAGTTATGCTTATGTGATTTAGATGTTAACTGTAATTTTATCGCGTAACGTGAAAACGTGTATATCTGTTTCGTGTGTTTTGTGATAAATGGGAATTATGCATGATTGTTATTTGTGATTAATAATAATTGTGTTTAGTAGTTAAAAACTATTTAAAAACTATTCAAAAAGCCTAATCTTTATAAAATACAAATTATAAGGGTTAAAAGGGTAATTATCATTAATAAAATTTAATCAAAAACCAAAATCCCAAACCCTAACCACCTACGGCCGCGACTTCATCCCCTCTCCCTCTCCCTTTGCGATTTCGGCCAAGAACACCAACAAAGCCATGGATTTGATCGATTTCAAGCATCACAACAAGTTAGAATCATCAATTGCAAGCCATTACACGTTTAAAGGTTAGATTTTTGTATGATTTGATGATTGTTCATGATTGGCCGAAAGTTCCATGCGAATTCTGCAATTGATGGTCGATTGATGCTTGTTTGTTGTTGTTAATGTGTTTACTAGATAGATTACATGTTAATTAACGTCAAGTATGCAATAAAGGTTGGATTTTTACAAGTTTTATGGAAATTGCATTAGGGCCGAAACCCTAATTCGAAACTTGCAATTGGGGATCGATTTGTGGATGTTGGTTGGTGTTATTGTGTTAGTTGTATTGTATATATGCTAGTTAACGTCGATTATGCAAGAAAGCTATGATTTTGATACATTGTTCATAGGTTACTAATAATAGTAACTTTATTTTGCATGAATTGATGATTGGTTGATGTATGAATGTTATGGATGTGTTTGTAATGATGTTTAGATGCTAGATGGTTGATATGAATGTTAGAAATTCAAGAATGCATGTTGTAGTTCATACCTTACTAAAGATAGTAACTTTTGGGTATGAAAGTTGATGAATCATGATGATTAGGTGTTGTTGATCATGTTTAAATGTTGTCATGGGCTTGAATTGGTATATAATTGATGAATTCATGAATGTAGTGGGAGTTTGATGAATTTGGGATGAACTTTCCCAAAAGGGAAACTTTAATTGTGCAAATCCTTGAATTGGATGATTTGAGCATGTTTGGGATATTAGGATCATGCTAGTGTGTTCATGGATGATTTCTAAGGTAACTAAATGTGTTGTTTGTGTTGTATGAATGTTTAGTTGGATAGTTATCTGATTTGGCCTGTTTGTGGGAATTCATGGTAATGGGTCATATGGGTATGTTAGGACTATTGTTGGGTTGTATGTTGATCATGTATGATATGCTGTTGTGTTAGTATTAACGAGTTATCACCTATAATGTCGCCAACGGGTCAAACGGGTCAACTGGGTCAAATGTGTCTGTCTTTCTTAAACCTTGAGTCTCTTGGTTTGTAGAACACTTAGGGTTTCATGTTGATTCTGTGTACACGTACTTATGTACTCTTGTGTTCTAGGTGACCTTTGAAGGTTGTCTTTCCCTCTTTCTTTCAAGTAAGCTCTAGGTTAATTCTTGCGCGCATCAGGTGAGTTCTTGCCCCACTTATTTTACATAATCTCTTTTGGGGGAGATAGCATACTGTTGATCACAAACGCTTTTATATATGAGTGTGTATAATATTGATATAGTGCTGTTTACCATGGAAAGTCCTCACACTTTCGGATTGTTAATATTGAATAGCGGGGAAATCTTGGGTAGTACTACTGGGTCTGACGAGCCCCACCTGTGCGACTCGAGGTCAAACGGGTGCAATTTTGTCCTAACACATATTGTCACGACCTGGTAAGTCGTGACGGGAGGCAACAAACGTAACACAGTCAGCTTCGATCGCGAAATCACTATGATTAATATTTTTATGTTAATAGACTAGCTATCTATTGCAATACACTACTTATGCTCTGGAAACTGTTGATTGGTTTATATTTTAACGCAAACTCTTGAACTCACCAACCATGTGTTGACTTGTTTAGTATGCTATTCTCAGGTTAAGGTTGCCAGTTGCCTAGGAGCACGCCACCAGCATCGTTGAGTTGTCTACATTGTTTGTTTACACATTTGGGTTTATTTTCCTATTAAACATTTGTGTTTGGGGCGCGTATGTTTTGCGCATTCTCTTTACATACTACTTGTTTTGAGTTTTCTAGTTTTAAAAACGCTTCCGCAGTATTTTAAACGTTAACTCTGGTTTTGTTTATTAATCATATAGAGTCGTTCTTGGTAACTAATGACTGAGATCCTGGTATGTCACGCGCCTCGCGGTAAAACCCCACTCGCGGATTTTGAGGGTGTGACAGATTGGTATCAGAGCCATTGGTTATAGGGAACTAGGTTGCATACACACACTAGACTATAACCGCACAGTTGTTAGTTACTTATCGCTTACTCTCCTTACTGTATACTCATTGGCATACGCAACACGTACTTCGCAGCATGGCATCGTCGTCCAGGAATTTAGGCAAGAGACCTGCACGATCTGAGTCACCTCCTACCTCTCCCGTACCTGATAGGGGATTTAACTGGCCTCGACATCCTTATCCTCCTAGCGAGATAGACTGGGATCAGCCTTTCATACCTCCTGAGCTCGATCCTCCGCGTAACTGGGATTTCTACCCCACTACATAAACCGTATGGCTTATAGAGAGCGCGTACCACCAGTAGCACCTACACGACCTAGGACTAGGTCATCAACCGCCTCTACTTTGCCTACACTTCCTACCTTGAGCATCCCTCTGGAGCAGGCATTTGCAGCTCTAGTAGCCACACTGGACACAGAGCGACAGCGGATTAGAGGACTCACTGATGAGAACTCTGCATTACGATCTGAGATGCGTCAGCTGCGTTTCCAGGTAGATACGCTTCAGGAGCGACTTTCGATGGCCATTGGTGGACATCATACTCTGGCAGGCAACGTGGTAGCACTTAGTGAGCGCATGGACGCACAGGAGCACCATAATATGGAGATCGATAATAGGTTTGCTGAGTTAGAGGCACAGCTAGCAGCACTCCAGATTGCTGAAGCTCCTGCACCTTTGGTGGACCCTGATGAGGAAGACCCAGAAGAAGAACCCGAGGAAGCCCCCGAAGAAGAACCAGTAGAGATGGATGAGGACAGTGACGGATCTGACGTACTGGACTGATCCTACCTTTTAAATGACTTGGACTATGTAGTGTTTCTTTTCTTTGAAACCTATGTGGGAAGGGTTGTTTCCCACCCAACTGACAAACTTAAATTTTGACATTGATGGAATATTTTGTGACTCAATTGCAAATTATTTATCTTTGATTATTATTTCTGTTATAAATGTTGTGGTTGTGGTGAATGCATTATTTCTTATTGTTTACTGTACCTTGATGAGATTAATGTGTTGGATGTTACTCATTATTGTAATTGTGAATTTTAAAGTGAAATATGGACGCACGTGGACGAGGACGTGGGCGTGGTCGTGGACGTGGCGCCGGAGGCCGTGGAGCCGGAGCCATAAACATGACGCCTGCGGAATTGGCGGCATTAATTAATGAACATGTTCAGGCGGCAGTGGCTGCTGCCCAACCGGGACAACCAGCAGGTAAATGATAACAAGAGGTTAAACTGATTATCCTAGTTATTTGTCTAGGATATCTGACTAATGTTTGGGTTGTCAAAACAGGACCACCACCATGTACCTACAAGTCCTTCATGGACTGTAAACCCCATACCTACAGCGGGACGGAAGGAGCTGTAGGGCTTGTAAGGTGGTTTGAGAAGACAGAGTCTGTCTTTGCGAAATGCAACTGCCCGCCTGCTGATCAGGTGAAGTATGCCACCGGGACATTGGAAGGCGCAGCACTTTCCTGGTGGAATGCCCAGGTACAAATGCTGGGTCAAGCCATGGCCAATGAACTACCTTGGGATGAATTCAAAGAAATCATGACTGAAGAATATTGCCCCCGGAATGAAGTGCAGAAACTGGAGATTGAGTTCTGGCAACTCAAAATGCAAGGCTCAGAAATTGAAGCCTACACAACTCGTACTCATGAGTTAGCCACTTTATGCCCAGGGATGGTGAATGAAATGCACAAGAGGGTGGAGCATTATATACGGGGATTGGTGCCTGAAATTCAAAGTATGGTAACTGCTTCTAACCCCACTACCATACAACAAGCTATCCGAACAGCCCACAGGCTGACTGACCAGGCAGTTGAGCAAGGTCGGTTACCTAAACGGGGTGCGGTGGCAAGCGTGCCCGACCAGAAACGCAAGTGGGATGGTTCAAGCAACAAGGGATCGTCATCCAGTAGCCAATCTCAACCTCAACAACAGCAGCAAAGTCAGCAACAGCAACGGAAGTTCGATAACAACCGAAGCTTCAACCAGGCGCACTCAAATCAAGGACCCGGCGGGTATGGTGGAAGACTGCCGAAGTGCAACCGGTGTAACTACCACCATGTGGGTCGGTGTGATAACTTCAAGTGTCAACGTTGTGGGAAGATTGGTCACGCAGCCAAAGACTGTCGGGGTGAACTGATGAGAAAGCCACAACAATCACAAGAAACTCCGAAAGGTTGTTTTGAATGCGGGAAAGAAGGCCATTACAAACGCAACTGTCCCCAGCTTAAGAGGAATGGTAATGGTAACAACAACAATGGGAACAACAACAATAATAACAATGGCAACAATAATAACAACAACAATGGTAATGGCAACAACAATGGATGCAATAACAACAATGGAGCCAAAGGAAGAGCCTTCGTCATTGGCTCAGGTGAGGCTCTAAACGACCCTACAACAGTAACTGGTAAATTTTCGGTTAATGGTTGTTTTGCTACTGTATTATTCGATACCGGAGCCGATAGAAGTTTCGTGTCCACTAGGTTCTGTAGTCTTTTAAGTGATATGCCCTCAGCCTTAGAATCTAAATACACCGTAGAGTTAGCTGACGGTACACAGATTCACGTAACGCATATTCTTAGAGACTGCAAGATAGAGCTTGCTGGTCATACATTCACCATAGATCTCATGCCTGTTACGTTAGGAAGCTTTGATGTGGTAGTAGGCATGGATTGGCTTTCCGATAAACAAGCAGAAGTCATATGCCACGAGAAGATCATACGGATTCCCCTTGGTGAAGAAGTCCTTACGGTCAGAGGTGATAGGAGTGGTGCGGTGATAGGCATCATTCGTTTATGAAGGCACAAAAGTTGTTACGAAAGGGTCGACTAGCCATATTGGCACTCGTCACAGATAAACAGACTGAGGAAAAGAAGATAGAGGATATCCCCGTAGTTCGTGAGTTTCTCGAGGTGTTTCCGGAAGACCTTCCTGGATTACCGCCTCATCGTCAAGTTGAATTCCAGATTGAGTTGACTCCAGGAGCCGCTCCAATTGCGAGAGCACCGTACCGATTAGCTCCGAACGAACTGCAGGAATTATCCGCTCAACTACAAGAGTTGTTGGATAAAGGGTTCATCCGACCGAGTTCGTCGCCCTGGGGAGCGCCAGTTCTATTTGTGAAGAAGAAGGATGGTACATTTCGAATGTGCATTGACTATAGGGAACTGAACAAGGTTACTATCAAGAATAGATATCCGTTACCTCGTATCGATGATTTGTTTGATCAACTGCAAGGATCAAGCTATTACTCTAAGATTGATCTGAGGTCTGGGTATCATCAGCTGAGAGTTCGAGAAGAGGACATCTCGAAAACTGCTTTCCGTACACGATATGGTCACTATGAATTTTTGGTCATGCCATTTGGGTTGACGAATGCACCAGCAGTATTCATGGACCTCATGAATCGCGTGTGCAAACCCTATCTTGATCAGTTTGTTATCGTCTTTATTGATGACATACTGATATACTCAAGGACCGAGGAAGAACATGGAGAGCACTTACGTTTGATCTTGGAATTACTTAGAGAGGAACAACTGTATGCAAAGTTTTCTAAGTGTGATTTCTGGATACGTGAGGTACAATTCTTGGGTCATATTGTCAACGAGAAGGGAATACATGTTGATCCTGCTAAGATTGAAGCGATAAAGAATTGGTCTGTTCCTAAGACACCAAGTGAGATACGACAATTCCTTGGATTAGCGGGATATTATCGACGATTCATTGAAGGATTCTCTAAGATTGCACAACCTCTCACAGCCTTGACTCACAAGGGAACGACGTACAAATGGGGTGAGAGTCAGGAATCTGCTTTTCAGTTGCTGAAACATAAATTGTGTAGCGCACCAATATTAGCGTTACCGGATGGTAGTGATGATTTCGTAGTCTATTGTGACGCTTCTATTCAAGGACTTGGATGCGTCCTGATGCAGCGGGATAAAGTGATAGCATACGCCTCTAGACAATTGAAGATTCATGAGAAGAACTATACCACCCATGACTTGGAACTGGGTGCGGTAGTTTTTGCCTTAAAGATCTGGAGACATTACTTGTACGGTACCAAATGCACCATCTACACCGATCACAAGAGTCTTCAGCACATCTTTGAGCAAAAGGAGTTGAACATGAGGCAAAGACGCTGGGTGGAATTGTTAAACGACTATGATTGTGCTATTAAGTACCACCCGGGGAAAGCAAATGTAGTTGCTGATGCGTTGAGTAGAAAAGAGACTGCTAAACCTCGACGTGTGCGAGCTCTGCAACTAACGATTAGTACGCAATTACCTGAACAAATCCGAGAGGCTCAAACAGAAGCTTTGAAAATAGAAAACATTGGGTCTGAATCGTTAAGGGGTATGGAAAAACAATTGGAAGTAAAAGCGGATGGAATTCGTTACTTCATGGATAGGCTATGGGTACCTCTACACGGAAATCTGAGAGACTTGGTCATGATTGAGGCTCACAAGTCCAAGTATTCTATACATCCTGGATCTGACAAGATGTACCACGATTTGAAGGCGCACTATTGGTGGCCTAACATGAAAGCAGATGTAGCTACTTATGTGAGTAAGTGTCTGACCTGCTCGAAGGTTAAAGTGGAGTATCAGAAACCATCTGGTCTACTACAACAACCCGAGATCCCTATGTGGAAGTGGGATCAAATATCAATGGATTTTATTACTAAGTTACCTCGCACTTCTACGGGTTGTGATACAATATGGGTTATCGTGGATCGATTAACAAAATCTGCTCATTTCCTAGCGTTAAAGGAAACAGATAAGATGGAGAAGTTAACCCGACTTTATCTGAAGGAGATCGTTTCGAGGCATGGAGTACCAATCTCAATCATTTCTGATCGCGATTCTCGTTTCACATCACACTTCTGGCAGTCATTGCAGAAAGCTTTAGGTACGCGATTGAATATGAGTACTGCTTATCATCCACAGACTGATGGTCAAAGCGAGCGTACTATACAGACTTTGGAGGACATGTTACGTGCTTGTGTGATTGACTTCGGGAATAACTGGGAAGTTCACCTACCATTGGTGGAATTTTCTTACAATAACAGTTATCACACTAGTATAAAGGCAGCACCATTTGAAGCTTTATATGGGAGAAAGTGTAGATCACCAGTTTGCTGGGCTGAAATTGGTGATAGTCAATTAACGGGTCCCGAGTTAGTACACGAGACAACTGAGAAGATTGTTCAGATAAGAAACCGCATGGCCGCAGCGCGAGACAGACAGAAAAGCTATGCTGACAAACGACGAAAACCTTTAGAATTTCAGACAGGTGACAAAGTTTTATTAAAAGTCTCACCATGGAAAGGCGTAGTTCGGTTTGGTAAACGAGGAAAGCTAAATCCGAGATACGTTGGACCATTTGAGATAGTGGAAAGAATTGGTCCAGTGGCTTATCGACTAGCCTTACCTGATTCATTGAGTGGAATCCATGATGCATTCCATGTTTCAAACCTAAAGAAATGTTTAACGGATGAAACGATGGTCGTACCACTGGAAGAAGTTCAAGTAGATGAACAACTACGCTTCATTGAGGAACCGGTCGAGGTGATGGATCGTGAGGTGAAAACGCTTAAGCAAAGCAAGATACCCATCGTCAAAGTTCGTTGGAACTCGAGACGTGGACCAGAATTCACGTGGGAACGTGAAGATCAAATGAAGCTTAAGTATCCTCAGCTATTTGAAAGGACGATGCCACCGGCGAAGGTATTGATTAAATTTCGGGACGAAATTTCTTTCAACATGGGGATGATGTGACAACTCACACGATTTCGATTTCCTTGTGCCAATGCAGTAGACCAGTGATGGAACACTCACCATGTAACGCAATTTTCGGGACGAAAATTCTTTCAACATGGGGATAATGTGACATCCGGTAATTTTCCGTTACCAAACTCCGTTTGTTCCGTTAAGTCTTGCATACACGTGTCGGGAGCACACACTAGTTGTCGTTGAACGTTGGTGACTTAACAGTAATCAGTAATGTTAAATTGATGATAACTAAGTTAACAATGTGATTATTAAGTTATGCTTATGTGATTTAGATGTTAACTGTAATTTTATCGCGTAACGTGAAAACGTGTATATCTGTTTCGTGTGTTTTGTGATAAATGGGAATTATGCATGATTGTTATTTGTGATTAATAATAATTGTGTTCAGTAGTTAAAAACTATTTAAAAACTATTCAAAAAGCCTAATCTTTATAAAATACAAATTATAAGGGTTAAAAGGGTAATTATCATTAATAAAATTTAATCAAAAACCAAAATCCCAAACCCTAACCACCTACGGCCGCGACTTCATCCCCTCTCCCTCTCCCTTTGCGATTTCGGCCAAGAACACCAACAAAGCCATGGATTTGATCGATTTCAAGCATCACAACAAGTTAGAATCATCAATTGCAAGCCATTACACGTTTAAAGGTTAGATTTTTGTATGATTTGATGATTGTTCATGATTGGCCGAAAGTTCCATGCGAATTCTGCAATTGATGGTCGATTGATGCTTGTTTGTTGTTGTTAATGTGTTTACTAGATAGATTACATGTTAATTAACGTCAAGTATGCAATAAAGGTTGGATTTTTACAAGTTTTATGGAAATTGCATTAGGGCCGAAACCCTAATTCGAAACTTGCAATTGGGGATCGATTTGTGGATGTTGGTTGGTGTTATTGTGTTAGTTGTATTGTATATATGCTAGTTAACGTCGATTATGCAAGAAAGCTATGATTTTGATACATTGTTCATAGGTTACTAATAATAGTAACTTTATTTTGCATGAATTGATGATTGGTTGATGTATGAATGTTATGGATGTGTTTGTAATGATGTTTAGATGCTAGATGGTTGATATGAATGTTAGAAATTCAAGAATGCATGTTGTAGTTCATACCTTACTAAAGATAGTAACTTTTGGGTATGAAAGTTGATGAATCATGATGATTAGGTGTTGTTGATCATGTTTAAATGTTGTCATGGGCTTGAATTGGTATATAATTGATGAATTCATGAATGTAGTGGGAGTTTGATGAATTTGGGATGAACTTTCCCAAAAGGGAAACTTTAATTGTGCAAATCCTTGAATTGGATGATTTGAGCATGTTTGGGATATTAGGATCATGCTAGTGTGTTCATGGATGATTTCTAAGGTAACTAAATGTGTTGTTTGTGTTGTATGAATGTTTAGTTGGATAGTTATCTGATTTGGCCTGTTTGTGGGAATTCATGGTAATGGGTCATATGGGTATGTTAGGACTATTGTTGGGTTGTATGTTGATCATGTATGATATGCTGTTGTGTTAGTATTAACGAGTTATCACCTATAATGTCGCCAACGGGTCAAACGGGTCAACTGGGTCAAATGTGTCTCGTCTTTCTTAAACCTTGAGTCTCTTGGTTTGTAGAACACTTAGGGTTTCATGTTGATTCTGTGTACACGTACTTATGTACTCTTGTGTTCTAGGTGACCTTTGAAGGTTGTCTTTCCCTCTTTCTTTCAAGTTAAGCTCTAGGTTAATTCTTGCGCGCATCAGGTGAGTTCTTGCCCCACTTATTTTACATAATCTCTTTTGGGGGAGATAGCATACTGTTGATCACAAACGTTTTTATATATGAGTGTGTATAATATTGATATAGTGCTGTTTACCATGGAAAGTCCTCACACTTTCTGATTGTTAATATTGAATAGCGGGGAAATCTTGGGTAGTACTACTGGGTCTGACGAGCCCCACCTGTGCGACTCGAGGTCAAACGGGTGCAATTTTGTCCTAACACATATTCGTCACGACCTGGTAAGTCGTGACGGGAGGCAACAAACGTAACACAGTCAGCTTCGATCGCGAAATCACTATGATTAATATTTTTATGTTAATAGACTAGCTATCTATTGCAATACACTACTTATGCTCTGGAAACTGTTGATTGGTTTATATTTTAACGCAAACTCTTGAACTCACCAACCATGTGTTGACTTGTTTAGTATGCTATTCTCAGGTTAAGGTTGCCAGTTGCCTAGGAGCACGCACACCAGCATCGTTGAGTTGTCTACATTGTTTGTTTACACATTTGGGTTTATTTTCCTATTAAACATTTGTGTTTGGGGCGCGTATGTTTTGCGCATTCTCTTTACATACTACTTGTTTTGAGTTTTCTAGTTTTAAAAACGCTTCCGCAGTATTTTAAACGTTAACTCTGGTTTTGTTTATTAATCATATAGAGTCGTTCTTGGTAACTAATGACTGAGATCCTGGTATGTCACGCGCCTCGCGGTAAAACCCCGCTCGCGGATTTTGTGGGTGTGACATAAGTTGAGTCATATCAACTGAGATTCTTATTCTCGGACACACTCAATACGCCCAACACAACCAATTTTTCAGACACATGACAACTGTTTAGGTGCATGAGCATTGAATGAAATGCCCAAGACTTGCACAATTTTCTAAAATTCATCATACTCCTAATTTAGACTTATGAGTACTATTCAGGCACATGAGAACCCTTCCATGAGTCTTTAACACTTGAAATTTTCACACCATCCATCTGAATATTGTTTAAGCACATTAGTACTGTTCACACATAATTTTTTCAACACGTAGTCAATTTTTTGACTATCACTTAAAATTTACATTAATAACCCTCAAATTTTAACATTTTTTGACATTCAAACTTTTATTTTTATTTTTTACCATTTTATTTTTATTTTATTTTCAAAAACAATTTCCATTCATTTTAGTCTCTATATAACTTTTACAAAACAAATATTCTCATTTTGTTTTCAAGAAGCTTTTCCACTGAATTTGAATTCATTTCTAGGTTTATTTTTACATCATATCAAACACACGCATGCTTGAATTGCAGCTTCATCTTTTCATCCAAAACACTTTATTTTTGATTTTTCACTTTTTGAAATTCAATTATTTTCTCCTTTTTATTTTTACTCCCCCTAATCTTTTAAGTTTTACAAACTTAGAAGTTTCTTTGACTTTGCAAGAAGAGGAAACTAATCATTATCAACATGCCTGCACACAGAAAATCATAGAAATTTCAAAAATAAAGCAAAATAAAAATCTACTATATACATTTGAACACATGCCTCCAGTGAGATCATATCAGTTAAGAGCAACACATTAAAATATAATAAAATGATGGATAGTCATAGATAGTGATTAAATCCTGATCAAGTGTTTCCAGGTCGTTTCTGTAGCAGAGGAGACATGAGATCTGAAGATAGAAAATGAGTGCTTTTAGAAAATGATCAGCACACTTACTTTTTCAATTCTTGGATTGATTTAGGTATGATTAGATATGACGTTATGAAGTCACATTTAGACTTAGAGAGTTCAACTCTTATAAAGATATGCAAGAAATCACCTTTCTCAACTTATTAACCTGACATATACTAATAACCAGATCTCATGTTGAGATTGTGCACATTGGCATCTTTTTGCATCAAGTGAGAATATCCAGGTCTGTAATGACTTACAACAAAGGATATCTCGTCACTTCAGGTCTATGATGACTCATAACGAAGAAGTGATTAGATGCTTTTAATAATTAGAGCTCATGGTTATTCATATCACCACCAGGTGTGAGATTATGACTTAACAAGCAATCAATTTGAGAAGTTAACATTACTCATTAGTACAAAGATAGATAAACATGAATGCATGATTGATTTAGTTTAATCACAAGAATTTACTTTTTCAGTATAATTGCATGAACTTACCTGCACATTGTATCTGAACACGTCAGACTTTAGTAGCGACTGATCAGAACTAATGTATCTATCATTTCTCACAAATTACAAAGACAAATTCAGTCATAAACAATTAACTAACAAGAAAAACTCTATTTTTGTATTTTTTTTTATATTTTCTCTTACGAATTTTGCAATTTTCTATTTTTTATTTGCTTTTTCATTTTCTATTGAATATGCACACACAATATATACAATCAGGTTGTTAACTTTGACAGTTTCTCTATATTCATGATTAATCTAAGGGAGGGTTCTTATCATTTTTTATGAATCAAACAACTGAAATACTCAAAAAACTAGTTTTTTTTAAACATGATTAATAAGTCCAATTGACTCGACCAAATATTCAAATCGACCTGGTAAAAAGGCTTTTGTAAATAGGTCAGCCAACTGTTTTTTAGTTGTGATTTGAATCAAAATGATTAAATCTTTTTTAGAGTTATCTCTGAGAAAATGATAACGAATTTCGATATGTTTTGTTTTTGAGTGCTGGACAGGATTAGCTGTAATAAATATAGCAATAGTCTTATCAATGTAAATAGGAGTTTTAAGAAAATTGAACCCGTAATCCAGTAGTTGATTTTGTAACCAAAGGATTTGAGAACATCTTGCTGAAGCAGCTAAGTACTCAGCTTTTGCGGTTGAAACGGAGACATTTACTTGTTTCTTACATTGCCGTGAGACTAATCTGGGACCTAAAAACTGACAACCTCCCGTCGTAGATTTACGATCTTGGCAACAACCCTCATAATCACTATTTTTATATCCATGTAACTTGATGTTTCCTTTATAAGGATACCATAACCCTAAAGCTGGTTTTCCTTTGAGATACCTGAATATTCGTTTAACAACAATTAGATGAGATTCCTTCGGGTCAGATTAGTACCTGGCACAGACATAAAGAACATACATTATATGAGGTCTAGATGCAGTAAGATACATCAAAGATCCGATCATAGATCTGTATAGAGTTTGGTCAACTGATTTTCCTTTCAAATCAGGTTCAATCTTTGTATTTACGTCAGCTGGAGTTCTGATGGATTGACAATCTTGCAGTTTAAATTTCTTCAAGATTTTTTCAACGAATTTCTCTTGATTGATAAAAATTCCATCTGTAGACTGCTTCACTTGAAGACCAAGGAAAAAATTAATTTCTCCCATAGAACTTATTTGGAAACAAGACTTCATGATATCTTCAAATTCTTTGCACAATTTTGGACTTGTAAAACCAAATATGATATCATCAACATACACTTGAACACATAAGAGATCATCAGCATCCTTCTTAATAAACAAAGTAGGATCGATTTTCCCTCGCATGTATCCATGTTGGATCAAATGTTATGATAACGTTTCACACCAGATTCTAGGAGCTTGATGCAGACCATACAATGCTTTGTTAAGCTTGTACACACGATGAGGATATTCTGAATCTTCGAAACCTGGAGGTTACTTGACATACACATCATGGTGATTGGTCCATATAAGAAAGCACCTTTAACGTCCATCTGAAACACCTTGAATTTCATAAATGATGTGTAAGCCAGGAAGACACGAATTGATTCAAGTCTTGCAACTGGAGCAATTACTTCATCATAATCTATTCCTTCTTCTTGGGTGTAACCTTGTGCAATGAGTCTCGCTTTGTTGTGAACAGCAATTCCCCTATTGCCTGACTTGTTTTGAAACATCCATTTTGTGCCTATGGCATTTTCTCCTTCAGGTAAATCCACAAGCTTCCACACTTCTTGTTTGCGAAATTGCAATAACTCTTCTTGCATTGCCTCAATCCAACTATTGTCCTTTAACGCTTCGGTAACGTTTTCAGGAACAATTTGCGATAGAAAACATGAGTATAAGCAGAGGCTTGCTTGTTCTAAATGACTTCTTGTCATTCTCTCATTCAATGGGCGATAATCTGAGATGTAGGATGGTTCTTGTGAATAAGAGACTTTGGAATCTCATTCCCTTGAACATGAACATCCAGATTAGATTGGTTCAAGTTGGAAAGCTGATGCAATAAGTTTGAAGTATATGGATTGAAATTTGGAACTTGAGTCGGTGAGTTGATAAAGTAATCAAGACTATCTGTAACAACTACATCACCAAAAACTGATGAAGTTCCTGACTCAGGTTGTACAATTTCAGGACCATCATTAGGAATAGGTTGTGAAACATTTGGATTTTCTAAAACGGGATGTTCTTGATCTTGTTGAGTTTGATCATTTGATTAAAACTGAAATATAGGATCTTTAACAAAAGATAAGAAATGGATAATCTGGGCTTGAGTCATCCATATCATCAGAATCAGAATCATCGCTGAAAGAAACGAGATCTCTTTGTTGATTTTTCTTCTCACTTGAAAATTCAAACAAGTTAGAATGAAAAGAGTTTGACAAAGAATCTAAATCAAATAACCAAGCTGGACCATTTGCAACTGATGGAAAAGAATTTTCAAGAAATTTAACGTCTATTGTTTCAAGGATAACATTTGTCCTAGAGTTATAAACTCTAAAGGCTTTTGAAACCAATGAATATCCAGCGAAAAATCCATCATCAGATTTTGCATCAAATTTTCCTAGCTGATCACTTGAGTTTAAAATCAAAACTGGACAACCAAGATATTTAAGAAAATCTATATTAGGTTATCTGCTAAACATCAACTCATAAGGATTTTTCTGTTTATCTTTCACAAGCAATGTACGATTTTGCACAAAACATATAGTGGATATGGCTTCATCCCAGAAAGTAATTGGAATCTTTGCATCTACTAACATGGAATGTGCTGCCTCAATCAATTTCAGCAACTCCATTTTGTTATGGAGTTCTAAGAGCGCTGAACTGACGAGCAATTCCTTTTTCTGCACAAAATCTGTCAATATTAGCATTTTTAAATTCCGTTCCATTATCACTTCTAATTATTTTCACCTTTTGTTCTAATTGATTTTCTACTTTAATGATAATTTCTTTTAATAATTCAGCCGTTTCAGATTTAGCATGCAAAAAGAAAACCCATGAAAATCTTGTAAAGTCATCAATCATAACTAAACAATAAGATATCTTTCCAATACTCTTCACATTTTTCGGTCTGAATAGGTCCATATGTAACATCTGGAGAGGTTTGAAATTTAAGTTTATCTGCTTGGGCTTATAAGACGCTCTGTGTTGCTTTCCTTTTAAGCATGTTGAGCATAAATCTGATGTAGCAAACTTCTTTGTTAGAGGACCTACTACATGATTTCCTGCTACAAGCTTGTTCATGTTCTTAAAATTGGAATGCCCGAGACGTCTATGCCATAACTGGTTTTCGACATTTGATGCTTGAGCAATTAGATATGTTGTTTCTGTAGATGGATCTACTTGAGACATATCTAACTTGTATACATCTCGATCACGAACAGCTTTAACAACTACCCATTCTTTGTTTATCTGAAAACCTGGCTTCAAAATATAACAAAAAGAATCATCAAATAGAACAGAGTAAGATTTGTCACAAATTTGGGAAACACTTAAGAGATTAAAGTTCAACTGTGAGCAATAGTTGACTTTATCAAAGCTAATAATCCCATTGGACACTGTTCCTTCTCCTGTTATTTTTCCACCCACATCACCTCTGAATGCAACATGAGTACCATCTTTTAACTTAAATTCTTGAAGCAAGGAATGGTTGCCTGTCATATGCCGGCTATACCCACTATCAACATACCACATGTTAATAGGTCTTCTTGGGCGTACCTGCATTTCAAAAAGAATTAAGTTGAGTTATCAACCCAAGCCGTGATGGTCTTGGGCTTGCCAAATTTATCAACAATGGTAAATTGTTTAAAATGAAGTGTATTCACATCAGGCTTCTTTTGCTGTTTAAATTTACGAATTCTGTTTTTAACAAATTTTTGATTATCTTTGATTTGTTTAATCTGCAAAGCATGATAGCATTTTTCAAGATCATCATCAAGGTTATTAAAACCATTAGTAAAAACATTTTTTGAAAAAGTTTAATTACCAAATTTTGCATTGTTCATTCTCACATATCATGGAATGAATTTTTCTTGATTATAATTCTTTGTTTTCACAGCATAAGAATCATCATATTTAGAATTAATTCTTCGAAAGGATCTCAAGCCTAAGGAAGGTTGTTTTGTCAATCTTTGAAAACCAAAAGTTAAATTTCTTTGAAATTGTGGATTTACATATACATTCCTTGGCGAGTTCTTTCTGAAGTAGCAATTCTTAGTGTTGTGATTTCTTTTATCACAAATGGTACAATACTTATTGAAATTACAATCAGCTATTGAATGGTTTTTTATATCACAAATGTGACAGTACGTATTAAAGAAACATTCATCAGTCTTATGATTATACTTATCACATATTTTACAGTACCTTTGTTGAAATTTAAACAACTGTTGATTAATTTTAGATGTGGAAGCCACATTTGATCCTTGTTTTGATTTAGGAGTTACAAAGTTAATCTGTTGTTTTTGATTTAAAAGTTTTTTCTTTTGAAATTTGGGTTTTGACTTTTGCTCATTAACACCATTTCTTGGCTCTTTAGATACAAATCTTTGGTTGATAGCGGAAGACTTAGGACCTGAACCTGTTTTCAGATCAGAGTTAGATTTGTTCTTTGAGTTATATTTGATTTCTGGAATTTTGTTCATGTCAAAAATACCTACAGACACAAATTTCACTGGTTTAAACTGATTAACTTGATTTTTCTTTGATTTTGATTGTTTTGATTTTTGTTCTAAGAGGAGTTAGATTTAGCATTTTTCCTTCTCCTTCTTTGATTTCTTGATCTTGATGATCTTTGTTTGCCTTGGGATTGAACATCTTCAGTAGAAGACTCTTTTGCATTTTCTTTATCTTTTTGTGCTTTCTGCCATTTGATAAAGTCTGGATTGTTTAATTCGTAAGAATATGAATCTTCAGATGTTACTTCATCTAGTTTTGTTTTCTCTTTATTCTTTGAGTTTTGTTTGTCATTTTTAACAATGATTTCTTCAACAACATGCTCTTTGGGAACAAACATTTTCTTATTCTTTGGTCGTGGTTCGTAAGATTTAACTTTCACTGGATGACTATTTTTAATCTTTTCAGAATCTTGTTCCTCAAATATCTTAACATTTGTTTTCTCTTCATCACTTCCAGAAATCTTTTTCTTGTTTTGAAAGGCTTTTAGCTTAGCTTTGTTTTCAGGTGAATGATCATTTGTGTTAATGTTTTCTGGCAGAATGTTTGTGATAGATTCAGGCATTGGATCATGTGTAAAACCTAGACCTGTTTTGTTTTTATCTTTTCTCTCACTTACCAGCTGTTCTACAATAGTTTTAGAACTTTTAACTTTAGCTAGATCCACCTGAGTTGTAGCATGAGCTATTTTTTCCTCTTCTAAATTTTTAGTCATCTCCTCAAGTTGCTTTTTAACAAGTTCAAGTTCTTTTAGAGTTTTGTTCCATGAGGTTTGTAGAGATAGGATATTTTGATCAGAGACTTTGTGATTATTTTTTAGTTTGTTATGCATTACTTCTTCTTGTTTAAGTTTGTCACATATCTTAAATGAATATGTTCTGTGATGCTCAACTTGATCAAAACAAGCTTTTTTGCATATTTTCTCTTTGACTTCAACAGGAATTTCAGGATAACTTGAGGATGAAGTCTTAGAGTCAGATGATGGATGCTCAACCTTGGGTTGTTCAGACTGCACCGTGAGTGCAATTTCTTCTGAATCCTCTTTTGGGTCAGATTTGTTACTCCAATCATAATCTTTATCATCATTTTCTGAATCACTATCAGCCTTTGGATCATTTTCTTCAGACCAGTCTTCATTTTGAGCTTCTGCAACAAGAGCTAAACAAGATGTTAGATCAGCTGTGAATTGTTCAGCATAAGCACTCCAGTCATAGCCATCTTTGATGGTAACAACAAGAGCTTTCTTTGGCTCTTCAGATGATTTTGATTCCTCTTTAAGTTCTGGCATGGGAAGACTTTTATAAAGCTTTTGGAAGGTTTTCTGAGACTGTTAATGATATCTTTTACTCTAGAACCTGCTTGACCATTTCCTCCTTGGTTTCTGGGAGCTTTACATTCTCTTGAGAAATGACCATAACTGTTTCAGTTGAAACACCTTGACTTTGATTTGTCAAAGCCAATAGTTTTGTTAGCACTTGGCTTGTAGTTCCTGTTAATATAAGAGTGTTTTTGTGTTCTGTAAGCAACCATTACCATCTGCCAATTCAAGTCCATCTCTTCCACATCATCAGGATCCATCTCGAATAAATCCTGCAAAACAAGATCTATGTGGGTTAGATGACTACCTTGATAAGCATGAAAACTTGCCATAAAAGCAGTATAAGCAGATTTTGACTCATCATCCTGTAAAAGGATATTAATAACATATTTAACTTCGCTAGTTTTAACAGAGTTAGAAGATGAAGTCTCAGTTTGAGGTTTAGGAGTTTGAGTTTTAGGAGAAGACTGAGGTTGAGGTTGAATTGTATAAACAGGAGCACTTGTGTAAGAAGAATCTGTAAAGAAAACAGCTCCAACGAACAAATCACCCTCGTCTTCTGGAGTATTATCATCTTTGGCCAGAAAAGCATTCTCTGCTATGTTAGCTGGAGATGCAACATACTTGTACTGAGACATTGAAGCAGCTCTATCATTGTTTCTAGAGCTCTCATCAATTTCAACAGATTCAATTTTGGCAATCAAAAGATCTAGATCCATTGGAAACTTTTTAGTATGCTTTAACAGAGTAACTGTCTGTTTCCATGAAGATGGAAGAGCATTGAAAAGTTTGTAATTTAGATCTTTGAGATCATTTTTTATACCAGCAGTTGACATCTCAGTAGTTTGTTGCACAAATCTATTCATTCTTTGATTTATTGTTTCCCCAGAAATATGCTCAAACAACTCTAACTGCCTCTTAAGTTTCTGCTTTTTGATATCTTGTATCTTTTTACCTCCTTCACATATGATTTTCAAAGCTTTGTACATAGTGTACCCAGTTTGATAACCATCAAGTCTAGTGAAGACTTCCAATGGTAATCCTTTACACATCAATGAATAAGCTTTGATATCATTCTTCACTTTCCTTAAGTCATCACCTTGCAGACTATCCTCAGGATAAGGTTCTTGAGAGTCTTTTGTGTAAACAAATCCTCTATCAGGACCATCAGATGTAAACGAGATATGAGGTCCTTTCTCTATTGACTTCCACAAGTCAGTATCAACATAGTCTAAATGATCTTCAACCTTAAAGACCAGTTCTTGAAATCAGCTCTGTTCTTTAGCTTTGGAACCCTGTTCTCAGAATCTTTAGACTTAACCATTTTGTATTTTTGAATTTAAGAAAATGACTTGTTTTTGTTGTTTTTAAGTTTTGAAATAAAACTATGAAATGAAAATATTTTTGGATTTTAGTTTTTTCGAAAAATTTCTAAGTGTTTACTGATAAGTCTGAGTGCTCAAGCGCCTAAATAGTTATCAAGCGCCCAGTGGTGAAGTGTCTGAATAGTTCTGAAAAGCCTGATTTTGAAGTAGAAACGCCTAAGGGAATGCCTTACATGAATTCTGAAAACGACCAACTGGTGATGCGCCCAAACAGTTGAGAAACTCCTGAATAGTTGTAAAACGCCCAGAATTACTTTTCCAGCAAAGTCATAATGTGTCCAAACAGTCACAATGCATCCCAGCAATGGTAAAACCCGTGTACTGAAAACGCCTACACAGTGGTAAAATGCCCAAACATGGTAATGCGTCTAGACACTTAATTTTCAGCAGTTTTTCAACCACATGAGCCTAATTCATCTTCTCCAACAAACTCAGATCTTATGAAAATCTTTAAAACTTGTTCAATTGATCTAAAAACTTACAAGGTAGTAATTAGGTTGATTAACAATCCTCAATCTTCAATTTGATTAAAAAACAACTACAAATCAATTTTCTAATTGAATTGAAGTTCGAAACTGAAGAACACAGTTCGTACACAAATTTGATTAATTCCTCAGATCTGAATGAATTACACACCAAATTGTGATTCAAATCATATTTCTATGGATGAGATACAACTGAAAATAATAATTAATTGATCAAATTGCAATCAACACAGATTTCAAGTGATTCAAAGAGCTCAAAAATACAGATAAGCTCTGATCACTAAACCGAAGGCTCTGATACCAATTGATCGGTTCAAAAGGATCAAATCTGTGATGATATCGTGATGCAATGATCAATTCAAATACAAAGTAATCAAACACATGCAATTACATAAAAAAATTCATAGATTTCATAGCAAATGCACAGGATACAATGTGTAAGGGTTACAGTTCTTTCTGTTCTAACTGATTCTTACTGACTGACTCAATTTGACTGACTCAATTTTTTTTTACAAAATACATAAAATATCCTATTTATACTATCAAGAAACAAAGGAACATATATTTACAAAATAAGTTCCTATACTATGAAAAAACATAAAAGACAAAATGTTAATATTTTAAGAGCTTCAACACGTATGGTGTGACGTGTCTGGATTCGGTCAGCCGAGATACCTTTAACTTACCAACCATCATGTTATGAAACCTAGAGTGGCATATATGTTGACAGATACATCCCTAAGTGTACGGGCATTAGTGAGATTTGATATGATAAACAATTTTCTTACACACACATGGTTATATTGTCTAACTGATTTAAACTCTCTGGTTATGACTCACCAACAACTTTTTTGTTGATGTGTTTTAGCTCGTGAAGAGGTGTTATGAGACACTAGCATGGTTGAGGAGAGATAGTGGTTGTTAATAAAAAAGATTTTAAAATAGAAGCTAATGATTGAGTTAAGACTACCAGGGAAAGTGCTTTAGATTGTTTTTTGTATTTTAAATGCGCTGTGTAAGGCCCCAATCATTGAGACCCCACAGTTGGTCATTCATAGCGTCATTTATTATTAAAACTCATTTAAAATATATGAACATAAGAAAATATTTCAATGGAATAATTATCAATAGTCATTTCATGCATTAATGACTACGTTTGCCAAGTAATACATCGTTGGTTAAAGTTACAAATGAATTATATTACAAAACAACAATATTATTTTTGCATGAGATTGATGCCAGTCTTTGTTTGCCAAGTAGCTTCAACTCCATGCCACCCTCAGCAACCTCATTACCTCCCAACTGAAAATGTATAAAAAGTTAGTGTTGCTGAGTGAGTTCTAGTTTATATAATAAAATACTTTACTTTAATAAAACCTTTCTTTTACTTTCGTTCGTGATCACATATCATACGTACATCTTGATAAAAATCATTTATTATCCTTTATTGTCGTTCATACTCGTTCGTTTCGTACTTTATTATCTTTCCACTTCTATCTAGATCCTGCCATGCCCCATCCTCAGTGCACAAAGCGACTAAAGTCTTGGGGGCAAGTGGCAAGGACCCCGTTTTGTACTTTTCTATCAATCACAAAGACTGACCGTTAGGTGTGCACTGGGCACACTATCAAGGTGGCAACCCATAAAGAGTTGTGAACCCCTTTTATATGCTTGCAAGACTTTTAATTCATTCATTATGTTCCATTTCTCATTATCTTTATCTTCCTCTTTCATTACAATAATACTTCATGTACATAAGCATATCATACCACGTAAAGTCACATAGTAATACGTAATATAAAACATTAACAACAGCCCTCAAACATACATAACATCAAAAGCCATAAACCATCAAACCATTTCAGAACTTAACACTACATACTAATTCCCAAGATTTTAAAAAAATTCTAAGTTCCCAAAGATATGTGGATGAACATGAGCTAATGCGGCTGGATGTTTAGCAAATGTAAACAAGCAAATGTGGATGAAAGTATTAGAAAAATAATACGGATGAACACTTAACAAATGCTGATGAACAAATGCCCACAGCGGACAGCCAAAGTCCACAGCGGACAGTCTAACTGACTAAGTGTCCACAGCGGACATGCAAGTCCAAGACTTTAACCACTTTACTTGGGACATATCACCTATATTTCTTTTTTTCTTTTTAAATTTAAGGGTGTTCCACATAATTAAGCCATTCATCCACCTCAATGTCCTCCTGTGCCACGATCATATCTTCTTCGGCTAAGCACTTTCTTAGATGAGATACGTGGAGTGTCGAATGAATTCCACTTAACTTATCAGGTAGCTCCAATCGATAGGCCACCTCTCCTACTCGAGCAATGTTTCGAAAAGTCCCAATATACCTCGAGCTCAGCTTACCCCACTTTCTAAACTGGATAATCCTCTTCCAAGGTGAAACCTTCAATATATTTTTATCACCCACCTTGAATTCAATCGGTCTACACCTCTTGTCAGCACATGACTTTTGTCTATCTTTGCCGCCTTCATAAAGGCCTTGATCTTCTCTAACTTTTTGATCGTAGCCTTAATCACCTCGATGCTCCCTAACTCCTTTTGCCCAATGTCACCCCAACATATGGGCATTCTACACTTCCTACCGTATAGCATCTCATATGGAGGCATAACAATGCTGGCATGATAACTATTGTTGTATGAGAATTTGGCTAATAGTAAGTGTTCATCCCAACTTCCTCTGAAGTCAATAAGGCATGCTTAGAGCATATCTTCAAGCGTCTAGATGGTTCCCTCTGACTGACCATCTGCCTGAGGATGGTAAGTCGTACTGATGTGCAACCTCGTCCCCATCGCATCATGGAATCTCTTCCAAAACTTAGAGGTAAACCGAGTGTCACCATCAGACACTATAGATACCGTTACACCATGAAGAGTCACAATCTCTTTGATGAACAGATGCGCGAACCTCTCAGATGAATATGTCTCGTGGATTAGTAGAAAGTGAGCACTCTTTGTCAAAAGGTCAACTATCGCCCATATGGCATCGTACCCCATTGTCGTATGTGGTAACTTCGTAATGAAGTCCTGGTGATGTGCTCCCATTTCCACTCGAGTATATCCAAGGGTTGGATCTTCCCGTATGGCTTCTGATGTTCCGCCTTCACTTGCAAGCATGTAAGGTATTTACTCACATACTCTGCTACATCGCGCTTCATAACCGGCCACCAGTAGTCTTTCTTCATATCATGATACATCTTTGTAGCATCGAGATGAATTGAGTATCGAGTTTTATGAGCTTCATCCATGATTTGACCTCGTAGGTCTCCATAACAAGGGATCCACATCCGCCTGAAGCGGGTTCTAAGTCTGAGAGTGTTCTAGCCCAACTCCACGACTAGACCTTTCATCCTTTCGAAGTTAAGGCGATCTTCTTTCAATGCCTCATCTTGAAACTCCTTGACCTATTTCATTACGTCAGAGGTCATCACCAACTGGTAAGCTTTCACTCGGATCGGCTCGGGTCTCTGTTTTCGACTAAGGGCATCTGCCACTACGTTGGCCTTGCCCGGATGGTAGTGGATCTCACAATCATAATACTTGATAAGCTCCAACCATCTCCTTTGCCTCATGTTGAGATCCTTTTGTGTTCAGGGAAGATAGTGCACTTCGTCCCATACAAGTAGTGTCTCCAAACCTTCAATGCAAAGACCACGGCCGCTAACTCCAGATCATGAGTAGGGCAATTAGCCTCATGAGTTTTCAACTGTCAGGACGCATAGGCTATTACCCTCCCTCGCTGCATCAGCATGCAATCCAACCCCGAATAAGAAGATCAAAGTAGACAACTAAGTCTTTGCTCCCTTCAGGCAAAATCATGACAGCAGCTTAAGTCAATCTTGTCTTTAGCTCATCAAAAGCATTATCCTGTTCTCGACCCCATACAAAATTCACCTCCTTGCGGATCAACTTGGTCAATGGTGAGGCTATCTTGTAAAAGTCTTGGATGAGTCTCTGGTAATAGCCCGCTAAACCCAAGAAACTGCGAATCTCGGATGGCGTCTTTGGATTCCTCCATTGTATTACCGCCTCCACCTTTGTCGGGTCCACCATAATCCCTTCAGAATTAACCAGATGACCCAAAAACTGAATTTCCCGCAACCAGAATATGCATTTGGAGAACTTAGCATACAGCTTCTCTCTTCAAAGTGTCTCCAATACCTCACGAATGTGACCATCATGCTCGTCTTCACTCTTCGAATAAATCAGGATATCATCAATAAACACAATCACCGATTTATCCAACATCGGCCGATCCACCCGATTTATCAAATCCATAAAAGCAGCTGGCGTGTTGGTTAAACCGAAAGTCATAACGAGGAATTTGTAACTCCCGTATCGCGTCCGAAACGCGGTCTTCAGGATATCCTGTTCCTTAACCTTTAGTTGATGATAACCAGATCGGAGATCTATCCTTGAGAACTAGCTGGCGCCTTGAAGCTGATCAAACAAGTCATCAATCCATGGTAGTGGATACCGACTCTTCACTGTGAAACTGTTCAACTCACGGTAGTCAATGCACATTCTCATGCTACCGTCCTTCTTCTTTACAAACAAGACCAGAGCACCCCAAGGAGAGATACTCAGTTGGATGAACCCTTTATCCAACAACTCTTGCAACTGGACCATCAGTTCCTTCGTCTCGGAGGGAGCTAGTCGAAACGGTGCCTTGGCAATAGGTTGGGAACCAACTATCAAATCAATCTGGAACTCGATCTCACGGTCCGGTGGCACACCTGGTAGATCCTCCGGGAATACATCCGGGAAGTCACACACGACCAGCACATTGGACAATCGTGGTACTGACGCATCCATATCTTTCACATAAGCTAGGTAGGCACTACACCCACGTTTCATGCACTTCTTTGCCACCATCATTGAAATTACCTTCGGAACCATACTGACCCTATCACCGTAAATCGTCACCGAATTCCCATCAGGCGCGGTCAATCGACTCATCTTCTTTCTACACATAATATTTGCCTCATAGGCTGCTAGCCAATCCATCCCTAGAACCACATCGAATCCACCTAGGGGCATCACAAATAATTTAGCAGAGAACCTATGGCCTTCCAACTCTATGTCACAATCCTCTATCAGATCAGAAATCCTGGTAGACTTACCAATGGCAGTTTCTACATTGAAGGGCTCATTAATACTTTTACTTCTAATAGGAAACTTAGCACAAAAGGCAGTAGAAATAAAACTCTTACTAGCACCAGAATCGAAAAGCACAGAGGCACAAATTTGGTTTACTAGGAAGGTACCTGACATAACATCGGGATCCACTCTAGCCTCCTCCCGGGTCATAGTAAATGCTCTGGCATTTGCCCTCTGCCATTCCTTCTCATTCTAGATCCCTTTTCTCGCCCCGAACTTCTCAGCCCTCGGTTTCTTGCAATCCCTGCTCAGATGGCCCTCTTCACCATAGTTGTAGCACCTCATCTCCCCATAATACCTTGCCATATGACCAGGCTTCCCAAATTTGAAGTAGACGTTCAGTCCCCACTTACACTCTTCCATATGTTCCTTCCCACACTTCTTACATTCCCTCCTCTTATTCCCCTTACTCAATCCTCGGCGACGATCGTCAATCCTCATCTTCTTCTCCCAGATCCCATAGTTGTCACTCCTGAACCTCTTCCCATTACCGTTCTTATTCCAACTCTTTTCAACCTAACTTTGAATTGGCACCGGGTCCCTCTCATCATACAATCTTCCTGTCAAATCTACCGCAGACCTAAACTTGCTCAGTCTAGCGGCTATCATGTTCCTCCTAATGTCCACGGACAAACCCTGCATGCACCTGTTAATCTTCTTGGACTCTGGAGTTACTAGATCCGGCACAATTCTTGGAAGTTCATTGAACTTAGAGGCATACTCTTGATGAGTCATGTTTCCAGCCTCCAAATGCAAGAACTTCTTCTTAATTTTGTCCAACTCCCGATGTGAACAATACTCCTCCAGTACCAGTTCCTTCAAATCCGACCACCTCATCCTTGCTATAGACCGTTTTCCCTCAGCTTGGACAATGTTCTCCCACTAGCATAATGCCGAGTCAAGGAAAGAATGGGAGGCAAACTTCACCTTTTGATCCTCCCGGCACTCAGTGATGTCTAGGACTGCCTCCATCTCTCAAACCCAATGGTGAGCAGCAGTAGCATTGTCGTTACCGTAAAAGGTCGGGGGTTTGCACCTCTAAAATGCCCCATAGGTGCACCCCTTAGCGGTTTCCTTCTCCTCATCACTATCATCATCATGAATTACCACCTTTGGGCTGGATAGCTCTTCCTCTGCTTTCTCCTTCTTCCTAGCATCATCAGTTCTCTCACTCACCTTCACAGCCCTTAACACTTCGGTCACCACTGAGGGCAACACATTTTGCATGATGTTGTAGGCCTCGTTAGCAATAGCTTCCTTTACCGTAGACTTGAGGGTAACTGATCTTGCACCCTCTTGGTGGCTATGGAGGTCTGTGTCCTCATGAATCGTCTCAGGAGCCTTAACCTTGCTCCTGGTGACATGTGGCCCAATAGTACGCCCGCCACGACCACCACCGCGGGTTGCCTTCCCAGATTTTCTCCCCGCCATAAAATCTACTTCCTATAAGATTCAAACACTAACAAGGTCATTCAAGGTAATAACTAAGATTTTGTCAAGTATAGTAAGTCCCTAATTACAGTGCCCAGTTGTGATTAGCCACTTACTTTACTCTTCATCCCCCAAGCATTCCCTATCCAGACTACATTAGTATCCAAATCTACTAAGCACATAAATCAGATAGTACACGCACATAATACCAGTTAACTTTATGAAAATTACCTGATGGCACGTAGCTACTTGGGTTGGCAGCCTTCCATTCTGTCCCATTCTCAGTTTAAGTTTAGGTTTTGGAAATAATTTACCTATTTCTCTTAAACTTTGGCTTTGATACCAACTTGTAAGGCCCCGACCCCGGAGACCCCACAGTTGGTCTTTCATAACATCATTCATTATTAAAACTCATTTAAAATATATGAACATAAGAAAGTATTGCAGCGGAATAATTATCAAAAGCCATTTCATGCATTAATGACTACGTTTTCCAAGTAATACATCGTTGGTTAAAGTTACAAAAGAATTGTATTACAAAATAACAATATTATTTTTGCATGAGATGGATGCCAGTCTTTGCTTGCCAAGTAGCTTCAACTCCGTGCCACTTTCAGCAACCTCATTACCTGCCAACTGAAAATGCATAAAAAGTCAGCGCTGCTGAGTGAGTTCTAGTTTCTAAAATAAAATACTTTACTTTTAATAAAACCTTTCCTTTACTTTTGTTCATGATCACACATCATACGTACATCTTGAAAATAATCATTTATTATCCTTTATCATCATTCGTAATCATTCGTTTCGTACTTTATTATCTTTCCACTTCTATCTAGATCCTGCCATGCCCTATCCTTGGTGCACAAAGCAACTAAAGTCTTGGGGGCAAGTGGCAAGGACCCCGTTTCGTACTTTTATATCAGTCACAAAGGCTGACCGTTAGGTGTGCACTCAGCACGCTATCGAGGTGGCAATCCATAAAGAGTTGTGAACCCTATTTATATGCTTGCAAGACTTTTAATTCATTCATTATGTTCCACTTCTCATTATCTTTATCTTCCACTTTCATTACAATAATACTTCACGTACATAAGCATATCATACCACGTAAAGTCACATAGTAATACGTAATATAGAACATTAACAACAACCCTCAAACATACATAACATCTACAGGCATAAACTATCAATTCATTTCAGAACATAACACTACATTCTAATTACCAAGATTTCAGAAAAATTCTGAGTCCCCAAAGAAATACGGATGAACATGAGCTAATGCGGCTGGATGTTTAGCAAATGCGGATGAAAGTCTTAGAAAAATATTCTAAGTGTCTAAAGATGTGCGGGTGAACCAAATGCAGATGAACAAGTCCAAATGCGGATGAACAAGTCCAAATGCGGATGAACAATACTAAACGCAGATGAAAAAAATACTTAACTACGGAACAAAAACCAATGCGGTTGAATGCTCAGCAAATGCAGATGAAATCCAACAAATGCGGATGAACACTTAACAAATGCCGATGAACACTTAACAAATGCGGATGAACACTTAACAAATGCGGATGAACAAATGCCCACAGCGGACAACCAAATTCCACAGGTGACAATCTAAATGCCTAAGCGTCCACAGCGGACATGAAAAGTCCACAGCGGACATGTAAGTCCACAGCGGATAGTCTAATTGTCTCAAGTGTCCACAGCGGATGGCTAGTGTCTACAGCGAACACCAAGTCTATTACCTACGATACAACTTACCTAATTTCCAGTCTCCATACATCATTTTAAGCATATTCTTAGCTTAGATCTATCAGTCTAACACTTAAAATATAGCTTACACTACACAACATCAACGAAGACATTCAAAACACACACACATCGCATACACATCAGATGCAAAACGTAGAAAACTCATGCTTTAGTTGTAAAACTTCAGTTAATATTCATTTCGGCCCCAAACAAGTTTAAAACAAGTAAAATAGGGGAATGTAGTACTCACCTCTAGCAGCTTTTGAGAAAGACTTCTTCAGACCGAGAGCAATTGGGAGTTCTAGCACTTAAACACACCGAAACAAGCAGCAAAACACAAAAGAACACATAAAAATCGGTCCAGCAACTCGAATTCAACTGAAACCGAATAGAAAACACAAGAAAACCTCACCTACAAGCAGATCTTCTACCTTCTCTCTCTAGAAACCGATTGCAACTTCTTCTCTCTTCTATGCAGCCAAAGGCAAAGTTTGTAAAAGACAAAGTGTGGGCTGCGATGCTTCTTTTAAATGAAATAATGGGCAAGTTTGCCACTTGCATGACTTTAACCCCTTTACTTGGGACATTTCACCTTTTTATCTTTTTTTCTTTTTAAATTTCCGGGTGTTACACGCTGGCGCATGGATTATTTATGTTGTGTTTATGTTTTAAATCAGTCTGGTTTTTGTGGTCCTGAATGTTAAGTCTTCAGCTATGAATAGTTATGCAATATACAATTGGTCATGCCCATGGATTGGAGTGTGACATCGGGAGTGTCAACATGTTTGTGGGAATAAAATGGTTGTCAATGAATAGGGTTGTGATCATCTTCAACAAGAAGGTTGTTTGCATACTGTTGCCAAGCGGTGAGACACTCGACATGTATGGTTAGAGACGAGAAGTGGATAAGTAGCACATTATGAGTACGAAGACACAGGAAATGAAGATAAAGGACGTACCTATTGTGTGAGATATTCAGGAAGTATTCCTAGAGGATTTGGTTGCATTGCCTCCTTCATGAAAGGTGGACTTTCAGATTAACTTAGTACCTACTACAGTGTCTGTTGCTAAGGCTCCATATCGCTTAGCACCGTCAGACTTGCAAGTGTTATCTGACCAACCTCAGGAGTTGTTACTTAAGGGTTTCATACGACTTAGTCACTCACCACAGGGAGTGCCTTGCTTTTGTTTAAATGAAGGATGGATCCTTAAGAATGTGCATAGACTATCGGGAATTGAACAAGTTAACATTCAAGTATTGCTATCCTTTGCAAAAAATAGATGAATTTGATTAGTTGTAAGAATCAAAGTAAGTTTCTAAAATTTGATATTTGATTGGGAAAGCATTAACTTAGAATACATGAGGACAACATACTACAGACGACATTTAGAACTCGCTATGTGGATTATGATTATCTAATTATGACTTTTTGGCTTTCAAATACACGTGCGATGTTCATGGACGATGAATCACGTGTTCAATCCAAATCTGGATAAGTTCGTCAAAGTCTTCAGTAATGAAATTTTGATATATTCAAGGACAAAATAAGATCATGAGAGACATTTGGAAATGGTTTGGACTTACTAGGTAAGGACCGGTGAGTTTTAACTTCGAGAAGTATGGTTTCTTTAACATGTGGTGAAGGATAAATGGATACATGTGGATCCTAGCAAGATTGAGTAGTCAAGAACCGGAAGGCACCTAAGATGCCTTCAGAAATCTGACAGTTCTTAGGATTAGCAGGCGAATATAGGTGATTTGTAGTGAAATTATTCATGATTTCTCAACCTCTTAAGTTTTTAACCCAAAAGGATAGGAGATTATGTTGGGTTCTAAGCAAGAGGAAGTGTTCCTGACCATGAAGGAAAAGATGTGTAATGCACCATTTCTGGCTCTTCCTGATGGGCCAGATGGTTTATTGTGTACTGTGATGCATCACGCTAAGGTTTGGGATGCATGTTGATGTAAAAGGACAAATTTATAGAGCAGCACAACAACTGAAGAATCATGAAAAGAACTACACCACTCATGACAGGGAGCTAGTTGTGGTGGAATTTTCTCTTAACATCTAGAGACATTGCACTTCTATGGTACTAAGGGTCTCATTTATAACAACTGCAAGAGACATTAGCATATATTTACCCAAAGAAATTGAACACAAGATAAAGGATTTGGATTAAGTTGTTTAGTGACAATGAGTGTGAAATCTGGTATCATTCAGGAAAGAATAATATGGTTGCCATGTATTGAGTCAGAAGGAAAGAGTCAAACGATGCTCGTTAGGGCTGAGGAATTAGATTCATTTAGGTGTCAAAATCCATATCATTGTTGCTCAAGTTGTGGCAATGAAAGAACTGAATGTACAAAATGAATCTTTGAGAGGTTTTGATAAGCAGTTTTGTGCAAACGATGATAGAGGATTGTACTTTATTGGGCGGATTTGGATTCCAATGATGGGGAGTGTGCGGACATTGGTGATGGATAACATATAATTCTAAGTATTTTGTTCATCCTGGTGCTTAAAAAGATGGACCATAAGCTCAAAAACTTGTACCGGTGGCCTAGTATGAACTGTGACATTACGGTTTACATGAGCAAACGTCCGACTTGTTCAAAATTTAAGGCAAGGCATCAAATACCATATGGGTTGTTGCAACAATGTGAGATTCTAGAATGCCAAGTGGATAACATTTCTATGGAGTTCATCAGAGAGTTTCTGAGGAAACGTAGCGGGCATGACTTGACATGGGTCATTATGGATCGAATGACCAATCTGCCTATTTCTTGGCTATTCGTGAGGACTACAAGATGGAAAATTTGATCAGGATTATATTAATGTAAATCTAGCTAGACACAAGGTACATGTGTCGATCATCTCAAATTGTGAATGTTTTTTCACTTCATGATTATAGAAGAGCTCGAAGAAGGTGCTGGGAATGTGTCTGGACATGAGTACTGCTTCACACCCTTAGATCGACAACCAGAGAGAGCGTACTATTTAGACGGTGGAGGATATGTGTTGGGTCTGATAAGGATAGTCTATATTACCAACACAGTCAAAGTCAACAAAGGTCAACGTCACTGTCAAAGTCATCGGAAAAGGCAAACAGACGCGTTCGAGACGAAGAACCGAGATGAGACGTTGAAGATATAAATGACTAGGAGTTTATTATTAATAAATATATTTTGTGTCAACAAAATATATTTATTTATTTTTAAGTCATTTTTATGTTTTATATGTAATTTCTCTAATTGTCTAATTCTAGGGGCTTAATATGTTATTAGTGAATATTATCACTATATATAGATTAGTGAAAATTAGGTTTAGGGAGCTTGAATGAGCCATTGATTGAGGTACTTTCACTTTGTAATATCTTCAACAATCAATTCAGATCAAACAAGGGTTTTATTGAATGTTCTTGATGTGTTCATCATTGTTCATCCATATTTTATAGTGTCTAATCTATATTTTACACAAATATCATTGATATCTATGTTATCAGTGGGATTTGTTTGTGTTTATCAATCAAGTGCACTGTTATATCGATCAGAAGGACCAACATTATGGAATCAGAGCCATTATGCTCTTGATTTTTGAGTTTTGTTTGGTTCAAGTTCTAAGTCACTGTTCCATTCATTTTCGATCTGATCTGAGTGTTTTGGATATGGAAATTGATTGAGGATTGCTCGATTTTGGTGTGGGAAGCTATAGGAATCATCAGATCTTAAATCCATTGAGATTTGGATGAGTTTGAGCTGATTTCGTGCTGAAAAGCTGTCAGATCGTCGGGCGATTTACAGTCGTCTGCGAAAATACAGCATCTTTCAGCGAAACTACATAGTTCGCTCCTTCAGCGAAACTAAGTTGTTCTTGGTTTTGGATCTGGTTTCCTCGTTCCAGCAAAAGTACATGTGTTGAACGAAAGTTCATAGTGTTTGTGTGCCAATCCCAGAAAAATTGCTGCCAAATTGTTCTCCGAACGAAAGTTCAACTAGTTTCGGGCGAAAATACCCTGTGAAACTAGCATCAGCGTGCCACTGCTAGGCGAAACTGCTATCGAAATTACTGGCGAAACTACTAGCGAAATTACCAGCGAACTTGCCAGCGAAATTAGTGAAAATTCAGCAAATTTGTCAGCGAATTTAGTGAAATTTCAACGAATTTAGCCTCTTATCATTTCAAAAATGTCTTCTTCAGACGTAGCTAATTTCCATAAATCTGATAATCTAATATCAGCACAAAGTCGGTTTGACTCTTTTGCTGCCATGAAAGATGAAAAGATATCTGATTTTGTTGATCGATTGCTGATGGTGGCAAGCAATCTTAAGAAGTATGATGACCAGCTGGGGAACCATGAACAAGTCACAAAACTTTTGGACTCTTCCTCCACAGTGGAGTCCACAAGTTAGATTTTAAAGCAGGAAAGAAATTTTGCTGACTACAAACTCATTGAAGTTATCAACAAGCTGAAGTCATTTGATTTGGATATGAAAAGAGGAGAGTATAATCAATTCATGTATGGTGGTGTATCTTCAAGTGTTGAGATCAAAGAAACTAAAGAAAAAGTCAACCATGCATTGATGGCTGAGGTAGTAAACAGTGATGAGGATCTGTTGAAGATTTTGATCCTTTAAAGAATTCAGGTGTGACACTCAAGGTGAGAGTGTTGGTGATGTTGGTGATTGTGAAAGCCGATGTAAAGTTCAGGATGAAGGAAAGCAAGAGGAAGGTGTGAAGCTGAAGAAGCTAAGAAAAGAGCTACTGAGGAGGATGAATACCAAAAGAATACTCATGTCTGTCAATGTGAAAAAGCCCCTAGCTGCTGAAAAGCTAGTTAGGGACTTCCTTATGAGGTTGTTCAAGACATGTGTTCCTCCCCTGCAAAATTCGTTTATTTGGAGTTTATAAAGCTACAGATTATTGTTAGAAATGAAAAAGAATTAAAACAAATAAACAAAGAACTTAAAATCAATGAGTCCAAATATTATCAAACTAAAAGAAGCTTAAAAGAAATCATTTTAAAAAGAAATCTTTTAGAAAAGAAGTAGAGATTAATGTTTTTGAGCGAACGTGTCACAGTAGCAGAATTGAGACTAGTAAGCTAAAATTAAACTTGATAAATGGCCGAATCAGTGATGAAACATGAAGAACTATTCTCTAAGCCAAGGGGAGCTAGAATCAAAATGGGTGTGGGATGTGGT